>JAIPRL010001735.1:0-74522 GCA_025469235.1 Pemphigus obesinymphae | reverse complement strand
GGCCTGTCTTCTAGGGATCGATCGAGGCATTTTTCTTTATTATTACAGATTAAAATATAATCAATGTTTAAAATTTTTGATTTTTAATGATAAATAACACGACTAAAAAATAAAATAAAAATAAACGTCTCGATCGATCCCTAGAAGACAAACTGATGAATTCAAAACAGTTTTCAGAATTGAAATCCGACTTTTCTAAGTTCCACAGTTTTGTCACGCTTTAGGGTCGATTTTTCGTTGGTGTTGCAGCCTCTTAAATTTAAAATTAGAATAATAATAATACACAATCCTGTCTGAGCACTGAAAGTTCGAAAGATAACAGATGATTCCATCATCTGCATCTAGATTGATTTCGCATAAAACAAAGTAAGTTTTCGGATATAAAGGTTTTTTGATGGCAAATTTATTCTAGATGATATTTTATAGAGAGGTCATTTTTCGATATTCCTATAGTAGTTTTCTTAAGTGAAAAGAAAAACTAAATCGTATAATATGTATTATACTTTTTACGGAGAATAATAAATAATGTTGCCATGGTTTTTATTATAATAATATATATATATATATTAATATTAAATAATATTACACATATATTTCACTCAGAATCGGTTTTATCGAGTGAAATGATTTATCCCTATTTTCAAAACTAAAATAATAATAAAATACTACCCTATCTCATAAATTGTATTAAAAATTATTAAGATTGTTAATTTTTTTTTATTTTATGGTCATAAATGCTGCATGTGAGGTGTTTTATTTATAGACGACAAATTATGATATAACAATTTTAATCTCTATTTTATTTTTTATTAGTCTCTCAGACACAGAAAACACAAATTTTAAAATAATTTCAAAACATAATTCAGACTTTAAAGAGTTAAAACAATTGTAGTTTTACTGGAGCTAGATATTGACCAATCATCGTTTGGTTTTAAATCACCGGAACCAACCCCTCGACTTTGCAAGTATTGATTAATATTCTTGCAAAATGAATTTTCTTGTTTTAATCTAGGGTAGTATATTTCATGTTTAAGTCTTGAAATCTAAAATTAATTCTATTATAAGGAACATGTAAGCATGTAAAGATTGGATTATTACATAAGCTTTAATTGTTAAAACAATCACCCTGTATGTACATTAATTATTGGTTTACCTTGAATTGTTACATTATACAGTTTTAGTATTCTTTGAATAGAATATTATGTTCAGGATCATATTACATCTATTTTTATTCTTTTACTATATTAGAGCTTAAGTCAGCTATAGATAAGACAAAACTGAAGAATCTTCATTTGAGAGTACCAACATACCTTGTGTAAATTGTTATTAAATCAAAATGAATTTAAAACTACTTACCTATGATACTGTTTAATTGATTTTTTAAATTCTGAATAAAGTGAAGAATCTCTGGGTTTTGTACTGATTTACTTATTTATCATAATATTAATCGTACCTAGAAATAATAAATTCGATAAAAACACAGTATAGTCATCAGTACTCGTACATAAAACTGACGACGTATGATTAAATATTTGTGAGCTATAATACAAATGCATATTTATATAATAATATTTCATCTTATAAAATTTTCAAAAATATGAAAAAAAAAAAATTTTAAAAAAAATTATAAAAAGCACGTGCAATCATAGATATTATCGTATTATCCTAAAACATTATGAAATATATTAGTTTTAAAACATAAATAAATATGGGTATGCAAATAAAAAATATAGACGACCCTACATATGGTACACGAGAGTCATCCTTATTTTTATGAGAGGACAAACACAGGTCAATACATTCAATAACTTGACAATAAACTTACCGAGTGGACATCCGTCCATTTGTACAATGTACGAACAACACTGTTTACTTGTTTATATGGCGTCATTACTGTATAAACAACTTACCACACATGTGGTGACACAGGAGGCTAATATTTATATTATGTATTTAGGTTTTAATATTTTCTACGAATATATGCAATTTGGAGAATATTTAAAAATAATGAATATCTTACTGTAGAAAAGTAAAATTTTAAATATTAAATTTATTAAAAAAAATTGTATATATTATAGTGGTCCCGAGTTACTATAACAAATATTTTAAAATGTATTTTAAACTGACTCTTCAGATTTTTATTAGGTACCTATTATAAAATGTATAGATTACAACGCTTAACAGTAATTGTTAGTGGAGTTGTATAATTTTCTGTAGATATTTACGGAAAACATGAAATTGAAAAAATTGCTTAAGGAAAAAGAAGCATCATTACAATCACTTCTCAATAATGATCTGCAGATTGCAGCAAAAGAAAATACTCACTCCCTGAGAATGGTCAAAATAAATAATTATTTAAAGTTTGAAGATGAGATTTTCTTAAGGATTTCATGAATACAAGATACAAACTACCCAATTCCTGTTAATAGAATTTGAACAAAACAACTTCGTGAATTTAAATTTAAATTTGGTGGATGTATTAAACTAACTCAAGCTTAAAGTCCAGTCGATGGATAGTAATGATCGTTTTTGCATCATAAATGTGGTTGAGATGAAAATTATTTAACAGCTTAATTATGACAAAAATTGCACAGTGACATATAAATTTGTTACCTTTGGTAATAATAAAGTTTTAGGAGGTAGACCTTTTTTTTTTTTTGGTTGTTATCGGCTATATTCCTTACCTTGTACCGTTTCTAAGCATTACTTCGGAATAATACAGTGTTGAGAAGTAAACTGATTTCAATATTAATTAGAGGGTTTAAAACAAATGGGTGTAAGTTATCAGATGTCATTTGACTAATGGCTCCTTAAACAATTATTTATTCAAGACATTTATTGAAAAATATATTGTATCAGTTGAAAGCTGTGGAATTTATATTTTGACTTTATCATTCGATATAGGAATCATAAACAGAGCCTTATGGAATTGTTTGGGCGTTATAATAAAAAAAAATATAACAAGCGACATAACACTTTTGAATTTAATAATGGTGACATATTTATTATTTTTGACATCTGCTATCAATGATGTAATACAAAATATTGTAATTTTACCTCGAGAATATTGTGAAAATTAATATCTTTCTTCTGAAATAGTGAAAGTAATTTATGTAGGTACATTATGGGATTAATAAAATGTATTCACAGAAAGAATTTCGACCTTTGTATCACCTTAAAAGTGAAGATGTGTAGTCGTATAATTTTGAGAAAATTCATATTGGTGCTGCTATTCGTTTTTGTTTCTTTGAAAACAGTTGTTGAAATAAATAAATAAGCAATTAAATTAAAAGTACTGTCTTTTCTATATTCAAATCTCAAATTAATATCTTTAAATGCACATTTTATACGAATAGTTCAATAGTGGTTCATTTTAACAACATCAAAAGTAAGAATAATATCAATCACTGAACTAAAAAATAAAAAAAGTATGATTTTCTGCAAAAATATTATTTGAAAATACGGTTTTTGCCCATAAATGGGTGAATATGGCAACACTATCCGTAATTGGAACTTGTAAAACATGTTTAATAACAATATAATGTGAGTTCTTCCTCTCACTTCGATTGACTCAAAATGCAGCGGAGAACATTTTCTCACAAATGCGGAGAAAAGCTGGAACAGGCTTTTTAATATCTACAGACCCTGAAACTCACGTGCAACATCTCTGTTTATTTAAGATGTATATCGAAAAAAACAATATTCCAATGAAAATAATGTTTTTTTTTTTATTGATTTTTTTCAAAACCCTGGCTATGATAACGATTTACAAAGTTAAAGTTATGTTTTTCTGCTAATTTGTGTAACCTTCCATCAAAATAATTCATCACTGTATTAGAGACAAAAAAATAAAATATATCTTTCTTCATTTTAAAAATACGAATTAAATCATTTTCATCGTTTAGCAGGTAGCATTAAAAGGTCTGCGCGAATCCTAGTGCGATGGCCGTGAAACTGGCGTTAAAAAAAAAAAAAACGCTGCGTTAAGAATACTGCATGACCAATTTCACCGCTGCGGTGTCAATACACAATATATCGTATATACGTATACGTACTACGCGTATATTCATTGTGGTGTACTAGTATAATATATACATACTATTTTATTATAGGTATAAAAACACTAGTCTATTTTATAATAAATTAATATAATTTAATAATATTGATATTAATCATAAGTGTTCACTATTAAAATACAAATGAATATCATAAATAAATGATTTAATAACAGATATTGTATGAAGAAATATGTTCCATTTAATAACGTAATGACTATTAGTATCTATAGATACATTGTTTACTTAACTCTTACAAGCAGCGGTGTATTGGGAAAAAAAATTTTGGAATATACGCCATTCAAAACAATTTAGGTCCCAAAAATTTTTTTCTCACTTCGCTAATCATTCAGCCTATGTTTCAAACTTTCAACTTTTAAGTTTTTTTTACTACAATTTTACATTCTAAGTGTAACCAAGAAGCTGTTAGTTTTATAATTGTGTTTTTTTTTTCTGTCAAGATCTTTTACATAGAAGCGTGTTTTGAGTACCTAAGCGTTTTTTAGGCAAAGAGTTTATTAGTCGGTACTTTAAAGTTTAAATAGGTAATTTTTTAATTTTTCCAGTAGTTTTTTTTTTTTAGTGTTAATGAAACTTACCGAAAATTGTTATAAATTGGAAAGTTATAATGCGGAAAACTAGAAATTTACAATAATTATTCACTATAGCATTATACGTGGTTAAAATATAAAAACTTTTCTTGCTGAGCATTTTTCAGTAATCATTATATCGTTTTCGAGTATGGTTTTTATGCATGTAGGTATAAAGTTTATAGATATGAGTCATATAGATAATAATATTATTAATTATTGTATGTAATCATCTTTTTATATATAGTAAATTTTTATAATTTTAAAATTTTATAATTAAACCCATTATAATAAATGATATGATAATAATATACGTAATATAAATATTATTAAAAAATATAAAAAAAAACTTTTACATAAATAGTTACATTGAAACTCTTAAAAGTAAAAAATAAAACGGAGTATACAGCATGTAACGGCCGTTAACAATAGATAAAAACAGCAGAGTATACGGCGTACAGATACACCACTGCTTACAAGAATGCAAAATCATTTACTATCTATATTTATAATGTTTTCACTATTTTCGAAATTTGTGTAAAATATTATATTATAATATATTATATAGTTTGTACAATGCATATGGTAATTGGTAAATGGGTCGGTTGATAATAGTACGCTGTCCCTAAAATTATTTAAAATATATTTTAATTGCCATAAAAAAAATAGCATTTACAAAACAAGAAACAGAAAAATTTATATTGGTTGTTAAATACGTATTTTCCCATAATGGTGACTGAATTTAAGGATATCAGAAGAAAAGTTTATAATATGTGGAACAATATCATTAGTCAAAAAATGAACAGAGAAACAGGTAATTATATTAATTTTAAATTTAATAATTTAACATCAAATAGATACAGGAAGATGTGGTTAATTTATCAGTGGAAAATAGTGATGCTAATGATTATAGTAGTTGTAGTATATATTTTATATTATAAATATTAGAATATTCAGTTCATTTTTTTCAATAATTAAGTATATTATCAAAATCAAATATTTGTAGGTATCTAACTTTGTAATTTAATTGTATTTTTAAAATTTAAAAATATAATGTTCAATGATTAATAATAAAGAGTATCTTATAAAATAAATTAAATTTTTCGACACATGGAGATCATTTTGATATTTTCGTAGCATAACATTGATACATATTAGTTCACAAATATTTTTTCGGTGTATTATTTTTTTTTTTAAGATTTGTAAAAATGCATTTTATTAGTTCTGTACGAGTTAATAATTTATTATAGATTCTGAGTGGAATTAAGAACGTTCTATTGGTTAATCAATGATGTTTTTTTTTTCTGTTATTTACCAGAAAACATGATCCAATATACAACTATGTTTACCAATTTAAATAGAAAATTTGATTAGTTAGATTTTTCAAAGATGTCATTTTTACATTTCATGAATTTTTAAATAAAAGCGTCAAAAATAACTACAGAAAAATCAAAATAGTTTTCTCATAACTCCAAAATAATAGTTTTATAAACTTGTAATTTGCACAGAGTTTGTATTTTACTGTTATAAATGCTAGATAAATTATAATGTTCAAAATTGATTTTTAAATTTTGGGAGTAATAGTTAAATATATTGTACATATAAAATATATGAAAATATATACAAATAAGAAAAAATCGCCTTTTTTGTTTTTATATTTTTTTATTAAAATCGAAGAAATGATTAAATACAGGTTATCGTAAATGTAATTCATTAATGGGTAAGAAAATAAGATTATTTTGTTAGAAAGTATTCATTCCAAAATATTATTTGAGAATGAATACGAGAATGAAAATATTCTATCTAATAAAATATTTAGTACCTATAATATTCAGAATAAAAGGTTTTGCATATAAGAAACCATTTTATTCTCAACATCATATTTTTTTTTTTAGAAAAACATGCATTTTATTAAAATAAAATAAAAATGTTTTATTATTAATAACGAAAAACATTGGTATCATTGATGAACAATTTGGAATTTTATTAAGAATAAAAGGTTCTATTTAATAAATACCTGTATAATTTGCGTTTATATTGAATTTTTTTTTTATCAAACATCATATTTTGTTTATACAGACAATTGTATATAGTAAATTGTTTTACATGTAAAACCTTTCATTTCTAAACCAATAGCTTGTTTACAGGGTAGACCGACTATGTCTAGACCTACCCAATTTTTATTTGACCTTCTTTTTATCATACGTAGAAATTAATTTAGTAAAAAATATCAGATATTTCTTTTCACATCTGACCAGCAAAATAATATCACTAATATGTAACGGTGATGGCGGTGGCAACCATAGATAATAAAATTAATGTTTATGACAACAGATATCACTATTGGACTGATATAATAGTTATCGTTTGGCGTTGAAATATTATTAAATGATAATCACTTATGACGGTTGAGTGTGATGTATTGTGTCATTATTTAAACCTATAAGCCCGACAAAATTAGTACTACATAAAGTTTTTAATGATAATAATTTTGATTAGTATTCACTGAGAAAAAATAAAATGCGATTTTTATTTAAAATTACTTTATTAAACAATTTGTTATTTTACGTTAGAAACTTCTCATTCCGTGGTGGTGATTTATAAAGTTTGCAAATGATCAATTTTATGAATATAAATGCACTAAAACTCTATGTATTGAATGTGAATTTATTTATGTATGAAATATTCATGAAATATGGATTAACTTATGATTTAAACACGCAATCAATATGAAAAATGCATCATCCTTGTAATAATTTACAATATTTTTAGGTTAATTTTATAGACTCCATTCTATATTATATAAAATTCCTGTTTATGCCTATGTTGCATTAAACTGCACGACCAGAGGGAATATTATTGTTTTATTGTCCTCTGCAGCAACCGTCCTGTTGGAATTATTATTATTGTCGTTTAATCCGAAATTAATTGCTCTTGTGTATGTCATACGGTTGTCGTAAAAAAAAAAAAACGCGTGTGTGGCCACGTATAATGCGTGAATGAACTGCTGAGGCATGGCCCGTAAAACTAATTCAAAAAATGTATAACATTTATAATGACGAGATCCAACAATTCGTCACCAGTTAATTAAATGGTCCTATGATGTCACTATTCGAAAAAATACAATATCGTCAATTATTAATAATTTTATCGGAAAACCAGTGAGCAAAAATCCCTATACGAGAAGCCACTCTAAACTAGCGTTCTAAAATGTCTACAGTTTATTTAATCTTTCTGTCTGTTTCAAAAATATCAAAGGTTGTTTTAAGCATTTCAAAGCATTTAGCTACTTATCAATATACTAATTATAAATTACGATAATTAAAATGAAAGTATTTCGTATTTGTTCCCAAAGTCATTTCTGTTCATCGATTCAATGAAGAATAATTCTGTATATAATATAGAGATGGCGTTTGCTCTTGTGGTTATACACAAACACATATCGGCGGTCACTCATTTACTTTTAAACGATACTAAATCACATTGTGTTTCATATTATAAATAATAGGTATTCCATATTCCACATCTATTTCAATGAAAACACTCAGAAAATGTATAGGTAAGCAGAAATATATGTAAGTTCAAGGTTAATCTTCCGTTTAATTATTTAATGTATTTGTTTTTTAATGATTTCAATTTTTATTTATTTCTCGATACATTTTCATACTGCAGGAACGACTTTTTTATTTTGTCTCTCAAATGTTGACTTGGGGGGTTTTTTTTTTTGTCTCGAATCGCAGTCCATTTAGTAATTAGATTTATGAGTATCACCATGATTTGTGTTCTATGGCATAGCGAAAAAAATGTCTCTGTTCAATAAAATACAAAGTAGTTCGGCAAAGCAAATTTGACAAATTGCCTCTTATTCAGGGTCTGGCGGTTTAACGTCAACTGAAGTACCTACACAATACCAATTAAGGATATCTCTAGTAAGTAATCTGTCAGAGAAACGAGTCTGTCCTTAGTAATTCTATAACTGGTTGGTCATATAGCCTTCTTAATATGACTTTTCATAAATGTATCTTTTTATTTCTATATCCATTGAATATTTATATATTATTTTCATAGGCACATTATGATATTGCTACGTACTATATATAATTTGTTAAATACTATTGTACACTGAATAAAATATTTACGTTCCATATTCTTACAATCATGTCAGTTCACTCTTAGCGATTGGCAAAACGAATTCTGATAATATTATAAATAACTTGCTCGTCACATTAACCACAATATACACATATAAACTGATAAATATAGATAGCTTATCATTTGATTTTTTTTTTTAAATATTGACATATGTTATATATCTATGCTCGTTATACATTCGATTTTCAATATTTTGTTTTAAAATATTTCTACAATGTTTAACACTTTGTAAATAATAAACATAGCCCTAAAATTAAATAAACGATTAAACACAAAAGAAGCGTAGATACATATATTACGATTCCGAAAATATTAACTCGGAAAAAATCAGTTTGCGTATAGTATACTCCAAAACCGTATTCTCCCTAAAACGTAAAAATATATGAGCGGTTCTCGGGGTGAACAAAACGGCAAAAATTATACGCGACCAGCTGCTATAATTGAATAAATTATTCATTATTAAAC
The DNA here is from genome assembly GCA_025469235.1 of Pemphigus obesinymphae. NCBI lineage: Eukaryota > Metazoa > Arthropoda > Insecta > Hemiptera > Aphididae > Pemphigus > Pemphigus obesinymphae. The sequence continues at coordinate 65,260 of JAIPRL010001735.1, read as the reverse complement.
ACGGTGAATATTAATTAAATTTAACTGGGTACAATACATTTTTTGATTATATACCTCAAATACGTTCAAAATTTCATTGACGTCAATAATGTTGTTAAGGTTTTTTTTTTAAAGTTTAAAAAGCTTAAAAACGGGAAGATTGATAAGTAAACCAGAGCTGTCTAACGTTAATATATGTAACAGAATTTTTTAGTACTAAAATTGCATTTTAAAATGTAAATTAATCCTATGAGAACTAAAAATATAATAGGAAAAATGTCAAAACTCATACATTTATAGTCAAATATTAGGCAATCGAATATTATAATATAAACAATAAACGTCCAGTATCAGAGTCTAACACCTGAATAATATTAATTTGTTAAACATAATAAAAAATATTTATTTTGATAATATAGTCATTTTTATTTATTATATTTGTTAGTATAAAATATGGATAACTGTAGTTTGGTATCAACGTTATCATGGAGTTGGATTATATAATATATATAATATATATATGATAAGTATTATATGCGAAAATAAAAAATCATGTTCTCATCTTATTTATATAATAAAAATGTTTGTTGGTACTAAACTATCTCAAAACTCAAAGCCACGAAATAATTATTACTTGGAAGATAATAAATATATAATATATATAACGAGTTTCCCTGGAAATTGTTTTGAACGTCTGTATCGACCGAGATAAACAAGACTTATAGAAGGGCAATTTTGAAAGGATAAAATATTATACAAATATAAAAATTTTTTTTCATTTATTGAGTTCATACTTGTTCGTATAATATAAAATCACTGTAAATCAAGTGCTTTATATTCTATCGATTAATTCAAAGTTAAACATTTATGTCTGAATATTGTTCGTTAAATTAAAAACTAAAACATCTAAAATAATACTCTTTATTATTTCGAACAACATTAAGGTTATATGTTATGCTATATATAGGTTAGATTTATATATTTTCTTTGGAAAATTTGTTTAATGTCCGGAATCAAAGAACTTAGGTAAATAATAATATCATGTTGTGAAAGATAAAATCACTTATTTTATACTCATCAGTCTCTTAAAATTAATGACTACTGCAATAATTTATAATCGTCCGCAGTCCAACAAGCTATCGGAATAATATACTAAGTACGTCTGTATTATATTTGAATAATATGAATTATAAAACGATTACAGAAATGGTTCTTTGCTATATAATTATTTTATTACTATTAATTACTATTACTATTATTTAATTAAAACAATTCATTTATTTTTATCAAAATTTAACCAGAATATATATTCATAAATGTATACACTAAAAAAAAAATGGTTATTCATATAAATGTTCCACAAAAATTAAGGGCCCGTCCCCGGGCATGAATTTTTTCTCCACAACCCTGGCCAAGGTCAATAAATTTATTAGGTATGTATACATAGCCAAAACAGTTTAATATTATGTTGAGTTATTGAAGTTAAATTTCAGGATTCTGAGTGTAACGATGAATGTATTGGTTTTACAATGATGTGTTTTATTTTCTTAAGTATGTATACACATTTTCGAGCAGAAGAAACAAAATAAGAGTACTGTGAAGATTTTTGAAAATAAATTCATACTAGTTGATACTTCATACAAATATTTTTTTCATTTTCTACGGAGTTTTCAATGCGTAAAGAAAAATTGCCTTTTACAACAGAAATATCACAAAAAGTTGTTATAAATAACAAAATAAACTAATCATGGTTACTAGTTAAAATTAAATAGCTGATACATAATATTTATATCTATCAATTAAAAGACGAATATTATATTAAATTCAAAAATTTTAATACTATAAATTTGAAATTTAAACCAATTATTTAATGTAATACTATGTATATTAATTATTAACGTTGTAATTTTTTTTGTCATTATAAATTAAAATAGTAATACTTATTTTGTATATTCCGAAGCTTCGCTCAAAATCATTTTATCAAAATAAATGATTTATCATTGATTTTAAATTCAATTTATCCACAATTAGTGTTCTACCAACTAGCAAAGTTCTTCCATCCCTTACTGTTCGATTTTTTTATGTACATATTGTAAAAAACATTCTTTAGTAATATTCAAAAATAAGTTCAAATCTAATTCTAAAACTTTAATGGTTTTATTGATTTCGGTTTTAGCTTGGTTATTTTATACAATGGTATTTCTGTTGAAGTTTTGATTCCATTTGTTTTTCCGGTGCAATATTGAGTAATTGTTTTCAAATCCAGGTAGTTATTATTTTTGCTCTAAAATATGTTATTGAATTGACTATATATATACATTTATTAAATAGATGTATAGACTAAAAAAATAATAATTTTACAAACAAAATTGTATATATAAATTTATCGTACATATATAGTATGATATAACAGACTATAAATTATGTAAATAACTGTAATATTTGTTAGTAAGTTGTACAACTAAATAAGTTAATAGTGATATAAAAATAAAATTGTACTTTTTATTTAATACCAATAGTTAAAAAAATAATCGAATAGGTTAACAACCCCTAATAATCTACCCTTGTTGTCCCAGTTGCGGCTCTAGCATTTAAATTTTTTTAAAATTTAGTTGATGACCTTTTGTATTGCTTATTATGTATACTATACAAATCATTTTTTTGTGACTTTGAGGGGGTCATGGCCCCCTGCCACCCCTAAAACCGCCACTGGATTGTACCACTAATATTAGGTAATAATTATTTTCATATTTATTTGATATAATAAACTATTTAAAATAATTATTACTTTATGTCAGTTTAAGCACCTTATCAAGAAATGCAAAGCAATGATTAACAAATAGATACATTTATCGGCATATATTTTCTATTAAAATTAAAATCAATATTTATTAAATGTAATAAATAATATGTTTGTTTAGTTTTTAGATCGGCTTGATGGCGAATATGATTTTTAAATTAAATATTTAAATTAATGATCCAGTCACAAAATCACCGTGGTTCTGATTCCAGTTAATACCAGTATTAAAAAGAAAATATAATTTATAATTTAATTTTTAATACTAATACTTTTATAGAACAGTCGTAGAAAAAAAGGTTTTCCTTTTATGTATGAACTATTTGGTAAGCATTGTAAATTTTAAAAAAAAGGTGTATTGATTATTACATAATGCCGGGGCATCATTTCAGTTTTTAAATAGGAATACCGACAATTGAAGCAGTCTAAATTTTTATTTTACTGGGCCATTTTTTTATCTTATTCGTTTCATAATTGATATGATGGCTTTTATTTTATAATCACTAACTATTATTAGAGTATTTTTATTTTTATTTTTTTTTTTGTATATTTTATTGAGTTTTATACAACATTTCAAAATATATGATCCTTTTTTATTATTTATATGGTACCTATTATACAATCGTATAGGCAGTGCAATGTCCTGATTATATTTTTGACATCTTAGAGTATAAGTACAAACTGTAATATGTGATATGGGTCATATGGATGGAAAAATGGCTTTATAGGTACACATTGAGTTTTTCGATATATCCAATAGTTCCTTAGGGAAGAATAAAAAGTTCCTTCTGTACGATATATGCTCATATACCCTGTATACATACGAGTACATAATAGACAGTGTATATATATATATATATATATGTGTGTGAATATGTGTAGGTATATACCTACTATACAAACAATACCTACTATATGTGTATGACTTTTTAATGAAATTCTATATTCAAGAGGCTGAAATTGGCCAATATTATTAAGTGGTTTATATTTATTATATTTGTTGTCTACTAGAATCAAATTTCTGAGTTGGTGTAATTTAACAAAGTTTTTATCAGACTAAAACGGAATGTTTATTCCGATAATGGATATATACTGAAATAATATTATATACGGTAGAAATCGGTCATAACGAGTTTTAAGAGCCAGCTAGTTTTTCTCGTTATAACCGGTAGCTACGAGTATTCGTTGTAACCGGTTAGAAGCAGGAAATACAAAAATAAAACAGATCACTTTTTTTATTTTACTTATAATCGAGATTAATACTGAATTTATATACATACATATATTGTTTATTATTATTAATTATTATAATTGAAGATTTAATACTTTATTTACTTAAACATAATTATAAAACACCTAAATTTAATTTCTTAAAATAATCTTTGATCGAACTTTGTTTCGTGTATTTAGTATTAATCGAAGTTCCTAATAAAGACGACTCTTTCCTTTCAGCATCTGTACCTTCATATTTTCTGTAAAATAATACAACATATGACGAAATATAGTGACATTATACAATTTTCAAATTTTTAACTAGGTAATATGATCGTAGGACACTTAGGTATATCACACTGTACTTCACTCAGATTCGTTTTTATCGAAAGAATTGTATTCAAATTCAATATGTCCACCACCAGTATCCTACCCATTGAGCTAAGTGCTTCCACCCACTACTATGACCAGCTTTTTAGATTCTGAGCGTAGTGAGGAAGCTGCTACTGATTTTACTATGATGTTGATTTATTACATTTTTATATTTCTATAAGGGAATTTTCTGTCAGAAGGAGCCAACGAAGAGCTTTGGCCTTGGTATGACATCCATAGAAAATCGACTCTATATGCTCTATGTATGGTACCCTATATAATTTTCGATTTTTCCAGTATTTTCCTTGGGGAAAAAAAGAAAAGTGTCCTTCCATAAGGTGTATGCATATGTATAGGTGTGCTATACATAACTACAAACTGCTTTCTATACTGCAGGTCGTGAGAAAGAATGAAACCCGCCGAGTCGGCGACGACCGGTTTCCACCGTACGGTATACCGTACGTTATTTTTGAATAACGCCGTAGAACTCAAGCCTGAAGAGTTTTTGTCCGAAAACCGGTTTCGCTCTTAAAGCACGATGACCATAATAATATATTATTATGGTGTTTGACTTATACATATACCGTAGGTACACATACTTATTGTGTATATATATACTGTAATAACAAATTCCTATTTATTTATTCGTTTTTTTTTTTATAATTAATATTGTGAAATATGTATATTTGGAACTATATAATATATATAACATTATAATTTTAATCCTCGATTTGAAATGGTCGTGTCGAATTTTCCGATTACCTACATACACGAGCGTCTAGAGACAGCGCCTCTTATCTTATATAATTTTTTATCAGTATCGTACAGTGCTACCACTATCACATATCAATTTCACTTATAAAATCGGTTAAAAAACGAAATTTATAATATTCTTTAGTCATAATTTTATTTAATTATGGAGTTGCAAACAGTTTACCTTAATTTCACTTCAGTCCAAGGTAAATAAATTAGGTTTCCATATATGTTTTATGTATATTTCCTCAGTTATTATTTTATCATTTTCAGTAGGTACCTGATGGTTTTTTGTTATTATTATTAACATTGTCTTTTTTTTTTGTGTACAATAGGTACTTTTATATTTTATTAACCAGTAAAAATAAATAATACTTTATTGAATTAACACATACAAACTTAAGTGACATAAAATAAATTAAAATATAATTCTGTTTAATTTGTGTTTAAGTTAATTAATTATTTATTATTGATGAAATGTTAACTGATAAGTATTAAGTGATGTAGTGGGGATAGTATGTTGTGATAACTGATAAGAAAATAATATAAGATAATAAGAGGCGCTGTCTCTAGACGCTCGTCCTACATACATATATATATATATATATTTATACATATAAATACATACATACATATATACTGACACACTGACATCCTACGAGTGATGTGCTTCCACCCCTACTGTCCAGACTGTTTATTTAATTGAAATAAATATTTTGGTTTCAGTTCGGGTTTCAGTAAAAATAAATATGAATTTAAATTTTTGTTTCAGTTCTATTGTTTACTTTCATATTGCTGTTTTATATTTAAATCTTTTAGATTCAATTCGATTTGTATTTTTTGTTAAACGGTATTTCAAATGTAATTGAAAGATAATAAGTATCTATTTAAATACTTTAGAAGACAAAATACCCCAAATTTTCAAGAGCTTCATTTAGATATATCATCATTGCCTACTTGGATTTTTCATAATATAACAAATATCGAGAAGAAAATTCGTATTCAACGAGAAAAATACATATAAAATGACAAAATCGGGTCAGTATAGGAGATAGAATCACTTATATATGACTATATATACTTATATGCACTTATATGCACTTATATGCACTTATATGACTAACACTCGTCAGATAAGATACTGATGGTGGGTATATTGAATTTAAAAGCAATTATGTTAAATAATTGTTATCAATAAAATGATTCAGAATCAAAACTCGGTGTAGTGTTATTTTCATATATTATATAATATACCATTATTTTCGGTATTTTTTCTTTATGCTTAAGAAAATGTAGCATATTATACAAACAAATATTGATTTACTGATTTCTGTAAGTATAGTAATTTTTAATATTTGTGTATTTTTAGTTTCTTGCGTTTATGCTATTTTTTATTATTTTTAATGAAAATTCTATTATTTTACATATATTTTAGAAGAATATTGTTTAGCGAATTTCTTGCCCAAGTCTATTTATAACTGAATGTATTGTACCTATATATTTACTTAAATCTACAGTGTACAATATGTTGTATTATGTCAATAATAATATATGTTCCAAAAAATATGGTTTTATACCTTTTACTTACGTGATCGTCAAATAGAAATGTGTTAATACACATCACGCAGTCACGCCACTCCGTTTTATCACGGACACATTATTTTATTCTCAAACCGAAGTAGGTACGTGAAATGGCTTAACCTATTAATTTTTTTTTTTATCAAACATAAAAATGTAAAGACTCGTATTCATTTGGAAATTTTTCAACCGTGAATAATTATGAAAAAAATTAACATATTATATAAATATATAATTATATATGAAAAAAAATGAAAATATATTTGTTTTAACACCATTCAGCTGTTGATATCCTCTTGTCAAAGTAATATGATGATACGTCGTATATAATATAGTACGGATATTGCATAATTCTACACGGTCGTGTATACACATGTTATATAGGGGCTTACGTTAATAAAAAAAAGGTCTCGATTACCTATCCGAACCATAATACGTTGAATATATATTAATCAAACAAAACGAAGATCTAAATAATAATTATATTTACAATCCTAAATAAATAATGAATTTATATTTAATAACTGCAGTGATCATATTCTACATTACTTACCCGATGTATATCTATATAAATATATTATATTTTTCGTCAAAATTAATCATATTATAATATGTCATACTTCTAGATGCATCACTATTGAATTCCTTAACAGTTTTATCATTCTATTTCATTTTTTTAGAAAGTTTTAGGAAATTTTTTTTCACAGTTTAAAAACTTTCGAATATTTTATCAAAATTTAATGAAATGTATAACTTTCAAAGAACTGATTTCTATTCAAAGTATTACTTACCTTAAAAATACATTTTATACAGCAAAATGGTATAATAAATTAATAAAAAAAACCTCACAATTTAATCAAATACCTACCTAAAATTAAAACTTAATATTTAACAAAAAATAATTGTAATTCATTATATTTATAGTCAAAATTAAAAATCTATACGTAATAACTACACTCAGTTAAAAAAAATAATTAATTTTTTTAATTTTTATTAAAGAAATTAAGATTCTATACTTTAAAATTATTCAACAAACGTAATAAATTGTACCATGTTTTAATTTGTTATATAAAGTGCCCATTTAGTTAAATTAATTCTTATTGGTATTTAAATTTAAATTTAAATATATATATATAACTAACTCATGAAAATCATTCACCTATTAATGTATTAGTTTCATTAGATTATTATCTATTTACCTGTAAAAAGTTAAGTTAATACTATGAAGTTAATTAAGTATAAATAGGAACATAACTAATGAACTATATTAGAGTTAAACATTTTAAAATAAATGAACTTTTTGACAAATTGTACCAAATTATTATTTTGTACGTTTAACAATAATGTAGCTTGTATTTAATACCATTTCAAATTTAAAAGTATTTTAATTTAAGTCATTGAGTATAAGTATTAATATACAATATATCCTTAATATTTAGGTATAGAATACTGTATTTAATATTACTGTTTAATTAATTTTTCTATGTAAATAAATAACATTATTTTAATATTTAATATATATTTATTAAACGATTATTATATTATTCAAGGGATTATCTTAAAGAACCAAAAATGGGTAAAGTATCATAATTCTTTCCTGAGTTTTTTAGTCTTTGGTTTTTACAAAGATATTGATTTTTTTTTCCGTGAACAATTTTTCGACTACATAACTCTACATGTTTAAATGTGATTAGAATCGTACTGTAAGGGTTTTCAATAAACGCGTAAGGAAAAATTAATCCCTGGAGCCATTTTTGTTTGCCCCCCCCCTTGGGTTTAGATTTTCCTTCGTTGTTTTGTTCCTCGTTTGTCAAAAAAAAAAAAAAAAAAAAAATAGTCTTAGAAAATAGAAAACGTTAATAATTGTATTTATATTATTATGTATGTCATATTTATTTTTAAACATTTTTTTAAGAGATATATATTTTATTATTAAAAAAAGATTCCTATTTATATAGGTACAAGAGTATTTTTACAAGACCGAATACTATTAAATATTATCTGCGTTTACGAAAAATTATAATTTATGTGAAGATAAGGTGTGAGTTTAATCTTAATTATACTGTTTTTTTTTTTTTGTTTTAAATGCATAAAGAAACAGTAACATACGGAATGGATTTTTTCTTCTTTGTTTCGGAACCCTCCTTATGAAAATCCAGGCTATGCCATTGTTATTAGTGTGTATATATATATATATATTTTATTATAATATAACTACAGTGTTCCGGATTTACTATCATTGGCTAGCAGCTTGGTTTTATATTTAGAAACCCGTCATCGGATACAAAAATAATAATTATTGATTATGCTCCTCTAGGGACGACCACGCACATTACACTATGTGCGCTATTATATTAATATTTAATTACATTTATAAAATAATTGCACTGTTATTACTCAGTAACACGATCGCTGGATTTTTTTTTTCCTGATGGCTTTTAATTAAATGTTAGTCGAAGTTGCCATTACGCTGGACTTCACGTTCGCAGGTAACCGGGGCTATGTTTTGATATATATATATATATATATATATGTAATGAATTATATTCGATTAAAACTAAAAATAAATATTTACATTCATTATTCATAGTTTATTATTATATATTATTTTATCGCCGGGTAATAATTTGGATATTTTCAAATTTGGTAATTCGTGATTATACTGTACATTTATATTTTTAAACAAAATGCGAAATAATAATTTTTGTAAATCTGATTATTGTACCTAAATATGTTGTTGTTGTTGTTGTTGTTTAAAATGTTTTCAAAAATCACGTATATGTTGGCAGTCCGGGGGTACGTTCAAAAACTCAATTCGAGTTAACTATATAGTTACTATAAAACAGAAGTTTAAAACTCTACGACCCCCGTTTGATAATGTCATGTTGTTGATTCCGAGTAACCTATATCTTGTTACCCCAATTAAAGTGGTAGGTTATTAGTAACTCTACTGATAATAATTCTTATCATGTATAGATAACAAGTAATTTTTATTTATATTGAATGTTGAGTAGGTACGTACAGTACGATTATAAAGAACTTTATTTAAGTACAGAATAGGTACGTAATTTAAAAAGACTTTCGAATATTTACAACCATGTTCGTGACTCATTGATTACCTACTTACCAAATTATTTTTTTCATTTACCTATTATAAATATTAACCATCGTTCAGATTTTCAGAGTTATGTTGAATAAATTCTATTCTACTCTTATCTAATTTACTCCACTCTACTACTCTACTACGTATATTCGGACGCGCCCAGGAATGAGTGTATTGAGCAAAAGAGATGAAAATACGACCTGGACATAACACGGAATAAATATTATTATCATTTGTTATTCCGAATATCCATTTGTTCAACTAATAAGTAACAATTTTTTGATGATTTATTCTTAGAATAACAATTAATTATGTTTTCCCATCTCGTATGGGAAGACATATATATGATGGCTCGTTCCATAATTATTATTATCATTTGTTTTTGGAAGAAAAATCTATTTTGATAGTTATAAATGCTTATATCTAAAAAGTAAAGTTATAAATTATTATTATATTCTAGTTATTTTTGTACACGAATAAGACTAGACATTTTTATTTCAATTTCATTGTGAATTATTATTTTTATAGTTCGAACAAAGTAATTTTATTTCATTAAAATAATTGCTGCATGACCATGACACTGTACAATGAACACATAAATAAACAAATTACCCATGGAAAAAAAAAAAAAAAAAAAACTAGAAATATAGTAAATAGTCTAGTTTGGTCTAGCATTTCACCAAAACGACTGATAACATAAACTCATTCATTTTAAAAACAATTTTATTATAAAAAAAAAAAAAAAAAAAACGGTTAATTCTATAATTTCTACTATAATATGACTTTTCGTAATTGTTTTTAGAAAAATTAATATCATTGTGTGCTTGATGGTTGGTACTTATATTATTTTATTTTGCGCACAAAATATCCCTGCGTCATGAAAATGTCAATAGAATCGTTTGATGCTACAATCACAGTTATTACCGATACCCCGATACCATCAATAACTATATTTTAATGTTAATGGGAATAATGTTTCATTAAAACAAATATGTTTACTATTAACATAATTTTAGGGGTATTAATTTTTACATCCCCTCCTACAGGTTTATATTTATGCGGGCACCCTCGGTAAATTCGTCTCAGGTTTTACACGAAAGTTCAAAACTTAATACTTAGTAGACGACTTTTTTGTCTCCTTTGAAGTATTATAATATTATTCATTTCAAAAATGATTTCGGAATAGAAACTGTGTTGACCCGACGATTCTGCGTCAGCTTATAGTCGTATGTATAATTATATTATGTCGAAGCTTTACACTGGAAAATATAGTGGCTTACAATCCAATTATTTCTAAAATAGATATTTGTTTTTACACCATCTTATTAGATTTTTGGAAGACGTGCATTTTCCACTGAGAACGAGTTTTGTAGGTTGATTATAAATGAAAATTGGAAAATAAAATATGGTTTATATGTTTTCCATAATCAGTGTACATTAAATCCCCAAAGCGCAGAGTCGAACATACAAGTAAAAACTTTTTCTTACGAAATTTGGAATGAAATATAGTTATAAGTTATATCTATTTTATTACCGTCAAGACTTTCACGAATTCAAAACGTTACAGTAAACGCATTGATATTTGTTTCGGTATATATATATTACTAGATCACTAACTATAGTGTCCATTTATTCAAAATGAGAAATTATTATTGAATTTATTGAAATCGCATTTAGTCCCGGAACAACGTAGTTTTTTGGGCAACACTGATAATACAATTTTAACTCATAAAATAAATAATACTTGTAGATAGCTATTTTAAGGACAATATTCTATTTAAATACAATTTCATTAATATTGATTTTTATATTCTCCGTGTCTACCAGTAACCATACCAAGCGAAACCGATCTGTAAAAATTGTTATGACTTACAATCTAAATATAAACCGTATACCAATATTTTCTGGTTTTTATGTACACATAATATGTAGCTAAGACCAATTCGTTTGCATTATCTGCAAAAGCTATTATATACATATAATATATAATTTACCTATTCTCATATTTTTTGGGGGAAAAAATACAAGACCTAAACCAAGACTTACATCATGACCAAGTCAGCATGACCAAGATTAATACCAAGACTGAATTTACAAGGCCAGGACCTAAAGTGACATAGTCTTGATTTTCCTTTGATCATTATTAGTGTATCTATATTACTAAAGATCTATACGTCTCACGAAAGATAATGGGTACTAAGTAGAATCCGCAATTATTATTATACACTACAAAATGTCGATTCCGGTCAAGTATAATGGGAAAATGCAAAGTTTATATAAAATGTATTACCCACTACATTTTATGTTTCATAGTAATCGAATACATGGTATATTTATTAACATTTAATTGTGACCACATCGCGTATAGTTTTTAATTTTTGTATATTTGCCCCAGCTAAGGAGGTAAGTAAAAATCTTATAACTTTTTCTATACGTTCAATATATAATGTACTATATACGTAAAAAATATGAAAAATACGTAATAATTTAATTTTATGATATATCTTAATTTGTCTACAACTGACGAGTAATTTTGAAAATGAATTTATTAAACAACATTAAACATTTTTATTATCATCATTAAATTATAATATATTTTGTTCTGCAGCAACTTGGTCTTGATTCATCGTTTAGCCGAAGACTACATTTCTACATTTTTTTACATAATAACTTGTCTGGACATATCTACGCTCTTTATCTTCTTTCTCTTATCTCTTTCAAGGTCCCGTCTCAAACCTCCCACTGTCCTTATCCATTTTATATCCCTACATCTACTATGAATTATGGTCCAAATGAGTCCATACGTCGCTGCATATCTCTTGCATGCAAATTCCCATCTCCCTTTTGTCCATTAAATATACTTAATTTAGTTTGACATTTAGTTTTTATATTGTAATTATAATACTTATAATTAGACTCATGCCCACTTATTAATAAAATAAATAAATAATTATTTTATTCCCGCTTATATAGCCCGCATTACAGTAATAATAGGACTCGAGTGGAGGTGAATAATTATTATTATTAATTATATTATATTATTATAATACTAATTTAAGCAGTTATAAATATAATATAATATACGAGATCCAAAATATCTATATATAATATAACATGCATTAAAACGAATAAAGACAACGTTTTATTGGTCATATTTTATTATAATAATGATTAGTGATGATATTTATTTGAACTTTCGAAGGATAAAACTTATATTAACTTGATTTGAATACATCTTACGTCCTATTAGAATTATAATCGATAGAATATTTATGAACAATAATACCAATAAAACTAAAGCTAGGTATATTTAAGATAACTTTAATATGAATTCTAGAAGATACATTAATTAAATTGCTTCCTCATTTAAAAATCGATATTGGATAGCGTAAAACGCTCATTATCGGTTAAAATTCATTAACACTATATAATATCCACCAAACCATTGTTCATAGGTGAGATTTAAGGAGTTGTAAGTAACGATTACTTTTTCTTGGATAGATAAGCATCTCTTTTAAAAAAACTAAATCAATCTTTGGCCTCAATACACTTTATTCATATTCATTTAATTTCTTGTAAAATATTTTCATTACACTAAACTGTTTTTTTCTGTTTTTTCATTAATCAATAAGATTGATGTCATTCGAGACACTTTTGGCGATCGGGTGACAACACATTTATTTTATAGGTATCTACCCAAATTTAATGTCAGAATTAGGCTGTTAGATTGATATAAATTATTTTATCCAAGCTTACTATAACAAGTTCTTTAAACCATGACCATCGATCGATTTCTTGAAAAAGTTTATATTATTTAGCAAGGAAACGGTGAGTTTTTTTTCTTAATATTAGCAATACATTCAAATTTGGATGGATAAATATATTTGTAAAAACGGAAAATTGTTTGAAATGCACATGCTTTAATCCTTTTATTTGATTCGACAATTTACTGAATATATACTATACTGCACTAAAGAGAAGGATACTTAAATATTATAGTTTATAGAAACATAGAATTTTAAAATAAATTCATATACAAAGACTATGGAAAAATAAGATTTTCTAATGGATTTCCAAATGATTTGGAACAACACAGACATATTAGCCGTCATTTTTATAGGTTTAATCGTTATTTATTATGAACATTTTATATCAACTAATTAATTTGAAATAATAAAAACAATAAAGTTATAAGTAGTGTTAGGCAACTATCCTTTGAAATCCTCGAATTTACTTTAAATTTTTTATTCAAAAAGTTCTATAATCAGCAATAACTACAACATCTATGATTTTTTAATTTTCCACTATTCAATTTTATTTGTTTAAAAATAAGTTTCTTGTAAACACATAAAAATATCGTTTCTGGTCCACAATTTAAAAAAAATCTAAACGATAGATTTATCTCAAAATGTGTATTTCTGTAGTCATTTTTTTATTTTACACTAAACAGCTAAAAAAACAAGTAATAAACTAGCCTAAGTACATAGTATATACAATTATTGTATCAATAGAATCATCTCTTATTTTGAGCTACTTTGACTACAATAAAAATTGATTTGTTCAGATATTTTTGGAAAATATTAGCATTCGATTCCCTAACGGTCAGATATATATGATATCACTATCATTAAATAAAAATTTGTTTTTGCGTGGTTTATATATGGCCTCGGCGATTGTATTTTAAAAGAGCCCTACACAAATATAAATTATATATTGTATACACTTGAGAGAAAATTGCTAATTGTTTTGTTTCTTGAAAACATACTAATGTTTATCACTTCTATGTTTTCTAGTTCAATTATTATACCAGATTCGAACATTGTGCATTCTCAACTTTGATCAAAATTGTATATAAATTATAAATAACACTGAAGTTTGATAATTTTACCGAATGTCAAACAAGTAAAACACTTCCCGATTAAAATGTGTATATTTTTGAAAGAAAAACTCCAAATATCTTTAGTTATAGGTATATTTTACTCATTGTCCAAATATAATTTAAATTAGTAGGATATCTGGTAAATTTATTATATGCAAAAGAAGTACTTAATGCAAACCGAAAATTATATTATGCCAATAATATATATATTTTTATTTTAGTTAGAAATAGAAAAACTAAAAATGTTTCCAATTTATAATTATTTTCATTCTAATTTTATTTATATATTCTACCTTAACCCATTTAATTTTTAATTTAGTGTCAGGTTTTGTTTTTATGCTTTCTACGATAATAAAAAAACGGGATTGTATGCAATGGCATGCATGTACTTATATATTTATATTACTCATATACAATTTATATTCGATATTTATACTACTCGTATATCGTTTGATAAAAAAAAAACATTATAATATATTATATAATTTTTTTAGCGAATATATTCAATTTTTATACATCACTAAGGTAAGATAGGATATAGTATTCGAAAGATCTCGCATACAGAGCGATTCAAATACCATGTGATGCAAGATCAAATATTTTTTTCTCAACTATAGTTTTGGAAATATCACTTTTGATAGTATTTAGAGATTTTTAATACACACAATTATTTCACATATAACTCGCGTAATTAACAACTATGAGATAAATAAATGTACATACAATAAAATATTAATAATAAAATAATTCAATGAGATTGACGATAACAGATCCATCATTGGTGGAATTAAGACACGTTTACCATAATTACAACATTACCTATAGGCATTTACTTTAACTTTAAATACAAATTAGGTACTATAATTAACTCAAAAGGCCAGTATTTTAATAGTGGTTAATGTTAGGTTCAAGGTAGGTAAAACAAAAATTATTATCAGAGTGAACATTAATGTGTAGTTTAGTTTTTTAAAAATACATAAAAATAATGATCGCTATGTAGGAATAACGATTATATCAAGTATTGATAACAGTTTTAACCTGGTCGTTATTGTCGTTAAATTATAATGTAAATATATTATTATCAAGCTGGTAAAACTGTAGAATTCATAATACAAATTGTGTTGGAATTAAAATGTTTGTAATTTAAAAACGACAACGCTTGAAATGCTATTTTTAATTTCATCAATTGATTTTTATTTTTTGAATTGAAGTTGAATTTCGAAACAAATATTTATTTGGCGGGCGTCTATGTCATTAAAGAAATATTTTGTAATAATTTCAGGTTTCTACTACCAGTAGTGCGGAGAGTCAGTTAAGACTTGGATATAAATTATAAGTATCTACTACCTTCTACCTATATATTATTATATATACAGATGTCTCGTTCAAATACCCAAGATTCCATTAAAATATTCATCAGTAGATAGGAGAAATATTTATTAAATTATATATATTTTAAACATTTATTGTAAAATGCAAAAAAAACCTCTATTTATAAATCTATTCTATAAATATTTAAGAATGTATTATTAATAAAATTTCAATATTCATTAAATATCTTAATATTTTATACAATATTTATTTTGATAAATATATCTATGCGATGTGTAAACTATTTTTTTTATAGCTATTTTTAATACTTATCCATATATTATTAATTCTCGGAACTGGTCCTCAAGTTGGCCCTAGGTATTTTCATCATCGACCCAAAAACTGGACGGATAGTGGCTATATGTGTTATCATAACCGATTGATAACTATATCATCCTATTTCATATCTCATTGTTATAATATATCGAATCATTTGATTTATTGAGCAGACCCTCAATAGTTAGGAGAGAAGGCGAAGGAAAAGAAACAGATTCAATTGTTGGTAAAACTATCGATTTAAAAACAATATCTAAATAAAAATCATTTAAATTATAGAAATCTATATAAAAAATAAAATAGGTATACTAAAATATAGTGTCAATAATAGGTATACCACTTTTTATTTTTCTATTTTTTCAACAGCATAAATAGAATGGAATCTAAAGACTATTATCAATTATGCAACCTAACTTTTCAACTATTTAATTTTTCTATTATTAAATATTAAATAAGTACCTACTTACTTATTGAGTTATAATTTTTTCTTCATATCTGATTAAAATAGGCCAAATAAATGTTTCCAAAATAATATAGTTGTATATAACCACGATCATAATATATCAGTAATATGAAATTTGAAATGAAAATACAATTTAACAATAGAATAATAAACACGATAAAAATCCGGAAATTGAATATTAATCAATAATATCGAGCGATGTCGCTTATTGTGAATTGGCGGAGAAATAATAATTGTAAAAATGAATAAAATCGGGTCATCAGTAAATTATACAGCAATATTATACAAAAACATTAAAATGTTGCAGTTTGCAGGATTGTAAATTTTACATTTATACGAATATAGAAATTTTAAATATAGACTATAGTATTGATTTCGTCTATTACGTGTGAAGTGTTTTACTGTTAATTTAACTGAATGTTTATAAAAAAATTATAGATTAGACAATGATAATTTATACTAATCGAGTGATTTATAGTTAATGAATAAATTAATCGACTAGTTGAGTTCAAAATCTGACGAAAAATCGACCGTTCACCTTAATTTAATATCTTTCTACCATTATTAATCGTTATTATGATAGTATGGCCCCCAATTAATAAATTGATAGAGGTACTTACCGCTTTCAGCTGTAATATCGTAGTACACTCTGAAAACGCTCTGGTATAACCGATATGTTATAAAATAATGGGTTTCAACCAGCCTTGGTGGACCGTATATTCGGCGCATCATGCACCGATTGAACGCTGTTGCCGGATGATCGGACTGGTGTAGCTGATGATTTATATTTACAATAATAATGTCTTTCAATTTACGAGGTACAACCGGTCCATTTCATCCAGTTCTGTGAAAACTCTCCAGTGTGTCGAAGCGTTGGTTCATTTTCACTCGACTCACCGAATCCCAATTCACCATGACCGGTACAAAATACTCCAACTCCAGTGTCTACTAAACGCAAAAAAAACTTATATATTTTTTTTTTTTTTGTTTTTAGTTCATTTTTTGTATTTCGTTTTCGACTTACGCCGTGCATGTGCTCGTATTATTTTTGTTCATATTATGCAATACACATATCATATATCTACAGGAATAGATTATACGTCTTGTCTTGAATCATAATCGACTACATTATTATGGAAAACAGTTCGTAAATATATTAAGAAATCATAAAATAATATTCGGTCGTTTTATATAATGAAACTACAAAAGAATCATATTATAAATACAGGAAAAATTCGTTTCGTACTAAAATCGGTCATCATAAACCTGTAACATATATATATATATATATATTTTATTTTTTTTGTTGAACTACTAATATTAATAGGCCCGGTCAGTAGGTGGTAAAAATACAAGTAGGCACTTGCCAAGTCGATTCCTTTGCAATAATATATTATACATGTTACAAGTTTCGTATTATGCAAAAAAATTACGCAAAATCAATTTTTTTCTATAACCATTTTTGTCTTTTTATACTACATTTTTTAAATAATACATTTCCTATTAACGTGATAACTGAGAAGAATTCTGAAAAACAATTATCGCATACGGAAATTTATTTTTGTTATGACTTTCCTAGTGTAATATATTTATCGATCGTATTTATCAAGTTTCCCAAAAATTAATTTTGACAGTTTTTTAGGAAAGTTAATTCAAAATAAAAATAAACACACAGACCCAGATGATAGAAGTTGGTCCATCGTCCCTTTAGTTTTCTGATAGGCTAATATATTATTATTATTTTACATTTAAAATCAAAAATAAATAATTGCATTCGAAAGACGATTCTGAGCAAAGTTCGACATGATAAGAAAGACGAAAATAAATAACCATGCTAATAGAATTTGTTTTAATTGTTAGGTATGGTCCTTGCATTTATAAAATATTTTCATTAGAATGGATATTTATCCATAACACATAAAAAATATATGTATTAGAAAAATCGAAAAATAATTTCCATGACAAATAAAATATGTTTGTACAATCCTTATCAGCAAGCACAGTAGATCAATCAGTAGATATAATTTGGAATATGACTCATTGACTGTATATTGCACGTGTGAGGAACACATAATAATATGCATCCTTAAATTAAAAGTTCATATTTTTAACTTGGTACAAATTTCTTATTTTCAAAATATTAAACATATTACATAGACGTCAAAAGTTCTAAGTCGTTAACGATCTAAATAACGATAAATGTCATCAATCGGTTATGGATTCCGGGGCTATATGCGGTATTAGCAGTAGATACTCTGGTTTAGACTTATTTGCATTTGCAAAACAAAATAAAATATTTTATATTGTATATATTAAGAATAGCATTTATGAGCTTTAACTTTTCATTCAAGGACAATTATTTATATAATCAGTATAGCCAGGACTTCACGAAGGTGACAATTTTGAGTAATAAACAATTCTAACCTATAGGTTATTAAAATTACATTCAAACAGGCAGGATATAATATTTTAATAGTTATTTGAAAATCTAGATACGAATATATGTATGCCAGTATAAAGTAATAAAATATAACTAGTAGTAGTATCATATATGCACGACACCACGATAATATGAAATATAGAAATAATGAACTCGACAAGAAAATCTGATTTAATTTTTTTTGTTGTCGAGTAGTACGTTTTAAAATAAATAAGAACGCTTTTTTTAGGTTAAAAACAATTACGATTTTTTCCAAACCGTTTTTAGTTCTTACTATAATTAATATCTTGGATAAAAATTTACATTTAATACATTTAATAATTTTTTATAAATTAATCATGTTTGAATACAATTATTTAAAATTTATTTGACCTATTTATCTATATTTAAGTGCATATGATTCTTCATTATTTGTATGAATAAGTGCATGCATATGCATGTTTTTTTAGCACTATTATTAAATCTAAACTTATAATTATTATATTCACATAGTTTGAATGTATGATAGTAACACTTTTAACTGAGCAGTGCCTTTAAACAGTCAATTATCAATCTTTTAAATTAATTAGTTGATAGTTGTTGTGCTGGATATTTTTGGACAACTTTGAAAATTCATTGGAATTTATTTTCACTGTTAGTTTTTGTAACTACACTGCAGTGTTTGTGAGCAATTTGTATAACATTAAACATTTGTTGGAATCACTAGAAAATTTATGAAAGAACCTTAGAATAATTTTGGCCAATCACCACATCATATATTTTATCTATAATATTTCTTTTTTAGTTTTTCATGTTCATTAGGAGAGTAAATCATACATTCTGAAATTATTATCATTTTAATTTTTACTCTAAATTTAGTGAAAAATATTTGTATTCTTTTTTTGAACCTTCGATCGTTAAGTGGGAATAAATAATTAATCCAAACTAATTCTATTGAATAATAAATAAAATAATTAATTTTATTTTCAATTTGTACTTCGCTGTTTCAAGTCGGTATCCACTGTTAGTGTGAATTTTGTAGAGCAGTTAAAACAATATATAACAGCGGAAATTAGTACACATCACATAGGTATCAAAAATAATCCATTCATGATCAGTGAAATCATTACTAAATTTTGTATTGCTCGTGTGAATTTGAAAATTTAATAGTTCAATTTTTCATATAGGTGAGAATGCAAATATTGATTTTTTTTATTTATTTGGCTATTTTTCCTAAAATCTAAATATTTTAGAAAATAACTATTGTAATTTTTCAATGTTTATTTACTATTAAAGTGATTGTTATTCTTCACTCTTCAGTAAATAATGAAGTAGGTACACTATAACTGTGTTTATATTTTTATTTTTTTACAGTACATTTTGTATAATGAGTAAACATAGTGGCCAAATTTACAAAGTGTTTCGGAACACGGAAAATATCAAAGGTAATAAAACGATAGCAAAACAATGTGTGGAATTATTGTAATTTTGGAGTACTGTAAAAAATTCAATCCGCCAAAAAAATCATACTAATTGAAATAGAAAAAAATACAACAAAAGACAAATATTTTTTCAATACTATTAAATAAAAGGTTTATAATTTATTGATAAATTGCATAATATAAATAATATTATAAATGTCAAAACATACAACTAAATGGAAACGTAAATTAAAGAATGAAATATTAAATTTAATATTTCTATATATGTATTTATTTTACAATAAAATTAATAAATTATGGAATTTCCAAACACTAAATGCAATAGACTTTGCAACTAAATGTTACAAAATAAATGTCAACAGCAAGTTTGTCGGAAGGCCTAGAATGTTAATTGTTAAAGACCTACTGCTAAGTTGGCGTATAAACTATTATTTGGTAGTGCAATATTAGTTCTTGTTTATTTTATCGTGATTTTGGCGTTATTTTTGAATTATAATCTAATTATTTCACATTCACTTATCAGTTGCAAGGATTTCAATTTTTAACAATTTCTTAAACGCGTATTATTAGATTTCAAACTATCATTTTTTCTTCAAACTCACTACTAAGTAATTATTAGTGATGTTACGAACCCAGATTTTTGAGGTCGAACTGAACCCTAACCGAACTTTTTAAAATTTTAACGAACCCGAACCCGAACCGAACTTCATAAAAAAAAAAACAATACAATAATATAAATTACCATTTTTTATTAATTATGTATATTTGCATAAAAACATAATTTTAAGTTTAAGTAAAGAAGGATTCCACATTTTTCGATTTCTTTTTATCGTTTTTAGACAAATTAGTTTCAAATTTATTTTCCTAGGTTCGATATTCGAACTGAACTATTTTGTGTTTAGTTCGGTTCGAAAATCAAACAGTTCGTAACATCACTAGTAATTATTAAGGAAATTTTGATGTATGGCATAATTGGGTATAGGATCATCATACTTTTCAACTCAAAAGCGTTCAGAAATATTTCTCAATTGTGCATGAAACATCCTCCCCTTGGTTAATTAAACCATTATCAACTACAATACTTGCTAGATTGGTCAGTTAAAGAGTGTAAAAATGAATGTGAACTTTTGAATTAAAATAATTTTACTATTGTGACAATTAATTTTGCAGTTCCACAAATCTCCTGTCGCTCTCATAAATCGGCTTGCATATATTATACTATACCGATTAACTACCTATACAATAAGTAATTACATAAATAATGTATTTCCTCCATATGCTTTTGTTTAGCTTTATCTATATATATATGTATCAAGGTTTTAAATTATATTTTTATGAAAAATTTTAATTTAACGCTGTAAACATGTTCTATGTATTTTATATAATTGATTTTTGATATTTGTGTACCATATACTTTTCATTTGTAAATCTATATAATTTATATTGTCTACTTTGATTACTTGTAATTTTTTAATTGTGATTTTTGGGATACGTACCTTAATTATTTAAAATAAATAAAGGTAACTAATGGTTATTGTTGAAGTAGTCACTTCTGTTATATATAGATTTATAATAACTGCTAAGAGTCTTGAAATCGTCCTTTTTGAAAAATTTTACCTATATTCGGGTAAAACATAATTACGAAAAATAATAAATTTGGCTTCGTCATATATTTAAGGATACTGTACTTATATTGTCGCAGATATCGGTATTCGAATAATATACGTACAAAATGTAACGTGATATATTATTGTCTCGGTGTATTCTAAAAACTCCGAGGTTCCCCTAGGGCTCGTTTTGTGAAAATATGCGTATGCAAGATAACTGAAAATTGGACCGTTCGCGAAACCCTCAAAAAACCAAAATAAAGCCTCGGTTCAAAAAATATAAGACATTGTGTGTATATCATTTATTCACTCACATCGGATCGGCTTATACGTTCGTACGACGATATTAAAAAAAAACACAGTATTTCACTACTAACCCGGTTTACGCTGTACGGTAAAACAGCCGACGAGAGGCGTTTTAACGATTGAAAACTGAATATTATTTTGCACTTAATTAATTAAAAAGGCACAAAAACCAATACATGTGGTATAGAAATCGCATTTTCTATTTACAAAAAAAAAAAAAAAAAAATACATTAAATTATTTCACTCACATTTATCTCAGTCCGTTCAACGTATGTCATATAAGTACCTATATTTATTAATACGTTTACAATACGCTATATTACATTGTCAATAGTAATTTGCTTTGAGCTCTTATATATAAACTCAAAAAATAATGACAATGAACTAAAAATAATATAAACAATTATTCAAATCTTATTTAATTACATACAATAGTATTATATTTAAAAATTCCACACACCACGTTAAAGACCTCTGTGATTCTGTGATCTCACTGATTCCGTCTAAATAAAATTATATGTTTTTTCGAGAAAACGTAAGAGATATTTTTATTGATAGACTAGCATTAATATATCTTAATTTTATCAATATATATATATATATATATATAAACATTAGATGAGAAACAATGAAAAATGAATGATACGTTACAATATTTTAAAGTGACATATTATAATGTATCAAAGTCGTTTTTTAAATAAAAATTGTTCAAGATCTTTAATATATTAATATTAATATTATTAATAATACTTATACATTTATATATAACATATTTTTAAAAGTGATTTAAACATTTTCTCACTTGTAACGTATTTCTTAAACTACTATTAAAAGAACTTGCATGCTGATATCCTCATAACAAATTTCTTTTGTTCTGAAATATTCTTCAAACTTCCTTTCCCTACCATATTGTTAATGATAATATAATTTAGGTTTCTGAATCTGTAGCCGTAAATACAGTTTGCGTCTAAAATTGTAGTGTGTAATACTAAATATATTTTTATAATTTTAAAATTTAATTTTATTCACAACAATATAAATACTAAGTGTATTATTATACATCAATTTTGACGTATTACATTATTATATGTATATTATAGACTATAATATTCTATATTTAATTTGCATTAGAATGACGCAATATTCGTTTTTATTAAGTTTTCATTATTTCAAGTTACAAAAAAAAAAAAATTAAAATTAAAGAAAAAATAAATTATATTTTGACCAAAATTTATATTTTCTGTAGGTATAGATATATATATTAATATGACTTGACAGGTTGAGAAAACTTTGTTTATTTGCGCGGCCTTAAATCATTATAATACTGTGAAGTAGTGTCGTGGATAAAATAAAAAATGTAAATTTCGAAATGTTATATACTTAAGCCGACGGCAATATTAATGTGGGTGGCGAAATTTCAGTTGGCGATGAGGCGTTAAATGGAAATAAATGATCAATTCCACGTCGCTCAATACCGTCACGTTTTAAATTATATCATAATAAATAACAGTAAATAATAATATTGGTACATTTTAGACTTGTTAAAATAGGCGTTTTAAAAAATGTATAAAATTAAATAACATATTTGAATACTATGAGTTAATTGTGTATAAAATACAAATTGTTTTTAATTTATGAAATGAATGTATTGCAATACAGTGTAGAAAATATTCCATCTTATCAATGTCATTATGACATCATTTATGATGGTCATTATATTATAGTATATAATATGAGGTATAGTACCATAACGGTAGGGCTGTCCCGAGAGGTTTGGAGGTGTCTCCCCCCCCCACACCCCTCAACTTCAGAAAGTTAAATTATGTTCAGTTGGCACATAGTAAAAAAAGTCGTAAGTCATTTTTTTTTAGCTTATTCACGTTTTGAATAAAGTATTTTGGAATTTTGTCGGGAAATTATGCAGCAATGAAGTATTTTTCGTAATATCAAGTCGGCAAACTATAAATTAATAGGATTTTAGTCGGCAAAATGGGAAAAGAGTTGATTACTTTTAAAGAAAGTTATTATATTATTTATATTAATTATTTCACGTTTTCAATCAACCGAAAATCTTTCCTCCAGACGACCTTGAATATCGGCCCAACCCACAAACGTTAAAATATACAACACGGACAACCGACATTTTGACTATATTCTTTTATTTTATTTTATTTTTGTTTTAATTTACCAACTCAAATGAAACCAATGGAGTCACTTAAATATGTGTAAATGAATGATTTTTCAACCATGTATAGAAAATCAAAAAATTTAAGTTGTTTAGGTTTTAATGTGGTATGAGCAATTTTTTGTTTTAGAAAATATCAAGTAAACAATAATTTTTTGTGGATTAGGCAATCTCAAAGAATATATTTTGTTATTTCATAAAAACTGAATTTGAAGAATATAAACTCAATTACACTGTCTACAAGATACAAAATACTATGTATTCAATCGATACTTGCTGAAACAAGTTTAATAATACATAAAAAATATGTTGGGTGAATATATTATATAGGTAATATAATGTACGGGTTGGGTCAGTTTGGGACTGGAAGACAATATAATTCTGTGACATGTTTTCAAATAAAAGGCAATTTGATTTTTTGTCGGGTCGATATAGTTCTACACGGCTTATATATTATATGAATATTGGTAATCGATTCTTTGAAAATTTACAAAATATGATGAGGTTACTAATAATTAGTTTAAAACCACTTCCTAATTTTTAAAATTACCATATCACTTCATACTTTTCATAACCACTTACCCACTTTAAACCATGTATACATTTTTAAAATGGTTAAAATAAAAATCGGATTAAAAAAAACTTTTATACAGTTTTTGGCTATTTGTTGCCCAGCTTTCTTTTTAATCTCATCCAGCTACCTTTTAGTCACTGAATATTCGTAAAAGTATTAATAAAATTATTTTGAATTGACTTAGACATTTATAATTATTGTAATATCAAAAAGTAAAAAGTGTTTTTATAGTATATGGTACCCATATTTAAACCCAAAATGAAAAAAATAAAAATGACATTTTGTAATGAATAGGATTACTACAGGGTTATACAATTTTGTATAAATAATAGCTACACCACATTGAAGAACATAATATGAAGGATTTACGAGAATAGTAGGAAAATTAAATTTGTCGACGACTTTTATATTTTTCGTTATCTTAAATTTAATTTTATAACACCAGCTTTTATAAGTATCACTATGGAAGACCTAAGACCATGTATTAAAATGTCCAATTTCAAGTAATAAATAACAATATCATAATTTTACAATAATTATAATAATATACAATTAGGGGTACCAGGAATTACAAAATAAAGATTTAATTATTATAAATATAAATTTATATTTATAAATAAGTATAGAAATTTTCGACTGTTTTTCGATATCTGCTACAATCATTACACGTAGCATAATATTAATATTTTATCTAGTTGATAATTTAAAGAGGTGATTTTTCTATTTTTTTCACATTTTTGATAAACGTGTAAGGAAAAACATGATTCCGTTGAATTAAATTTGGTTATTTATTGTTAATTACGAAAATAATGATTATGAAATCTTAAAAAATTTCACACTGAATGTATAATTTAGTACCTACTACTATATATTAATGAGGATACAATTTTCAATTTTTTTGTAATTTTCTACTATTAATATATATTTTAGATTTTGATCTTTTTAAATTCCAAATGAGATAATTTTTGGTTTTATTACCGAAAAATTCAATCCAAGGTTAAATATATACGTCAATGTAATTAAAAAAATCTCCAAAATCGGTTGTCACAATTTTAATTAATGGTAATTTAAAATTTTCAACAATAATGTCGTTAAAAAATTAATTTTGGGAAAAAAAATGAATCTAAAGGCTAGGAATTTTCACAAAGTATGTATTTTACAATTATGTTGATAGAGTACAATTTTCATAAACATTTTGGAAATTTATATATTTTAAAATTTTTCTTTTGAAATCAGTAATTCCATGTTAATGTACTATACCTATACATAATAATTTACATAAGGACATACTAAATCACATTTATTTCTGAAATTAATATTGCTCTTGCGATGTAATATTAAACATACTAAATACATAAATGAATATTGATAGTCATGTACACCAAAGCTCCGCTCAGAACCGTTTTTATCGATTGCAATGCTTTCAAATGCAATATATCCACTAAGAGTACGCTATCCAATAAATTAAGTGATTCCATTCCTACTGTCACGAGCGAAGTGAACTTTTTTTTTTATTGCAGTTTGACGAAGGATAGGTGGTGGTTTTTTGTAACTCCCTTAACATAGGTAATTGGTTCTCTAACACGACCGGTTATGTCATAAAATAATTACTGTATGATAATATATTACTGATGTTTATTTGAAAACCCGAAATGTAATTTTCAATTACCAGTAAACGAAAACGGCTCTTTGGATTTAAGAATAAAAACCGGTTTGGTTCCCAATAAAGGGGGTTTTACAGGTTCTCATTGTAAATGATTTTGGGAAACATTTTGCTCATTATAAATTTTTTCATTTAAATTCAAATAGACCTAATATATTATCATTACTGGTAAATTTAATATTTAAAATAGTAGGTACTACCTATCTATAACGTTAGAACAACATTGAACATTGGAACAGCATATTGTATACCGCTCGTCTTTCAAAATAATATGTTTGACTACTATATTATGTTTACGTAAGTATTTGACCCAGTCACATAATATCTCTCGGAAATCTGGAATTCTCGAATCGTTGTTTCTATATTATTTAGTATATAATTTCTGAAGTACTTAACGATTGTGAGTCGTTAACACGTGAGATGAATACACGGGGTAAAACAAATACTTATACAATACCGAAATTACATCGTTGACCGTATATTATTATAGCACAACGCGCGTAATATGAAGATAGATAAAACGATCCGAAAAGGGTAGCAAAAATACTACGTCACAGATACACGGTAATCGGTATGTGGATTAAATGGTACCCGATAATAAGGGCGCATTCGGTATCTACATTTTATCGTCTATAATATTTTTACTGATCATTATTATTGTTATTATTTTTTAATTACCTGACTTTGAACTACGTGTTGATTAGAAAATCCGATCAAAGATATAAACGTATTTAATATTTTGATTTGTGTCGTTGTGCGATAATATTTTAAGCTATAAATTTCATTATAAGTACCTACTCTTACACTACACGAAGCTATCGAGGTATTTATTATAATATGGTATTACCTATTACAAATGTCTACATTTTTACGAATTTTTACGTAAACGTTATTAATTGCGTTCATTACTTAACGATATTTTACCCAGACGTCCTTACATTCCCGTCCAGGCGATAATGGTAAATCTGAGAACATATTTTACCAGTCCGACTGACTGTCACACAGAATGGACTGAACCCACTACCTACCGTTGTACGTTTACATTTATTTAAAATCAACGAGCTTCCTGAGTATTTTTTCTCGATTTCAATTCTATGTGTCGGTGTGTGATCGTGACGTTATGTGAAAACGCCGAAGACATGTTCGAATTCGTAATAAACCCCGAGAACAATCACTCCGATCGACTAATTTCTGGATTATTTTCTTTATCCATTCACTCGAAAAACATTAGGATCTTCCGGAAAGCGAACGTCTTTTACTCGAACCGATTTTCACTTATAAGGCGTCACAGTAAAAATGAGTAACATTTCCAAGGTTTCACACTCCAAAGGTGTTGTACTTAAGCTAGTTTTACAATATTCCATATGTATATATTAAATAATATTAGTATCAGTGAGTTACCTTATATATGTTTAAAAATATCAATATTCAAGAATATGTATATCAAAAGATTGTAAAAATTTTTAAAAATTAATTTGTAAATATCCATTTTGAATTTTTTCATCTATTTCTGTCTTTTAATGTTTTTCACTTTCTCTCCCCGAGATTCTGTATTTTCTAAATATATAGATATATATCTATTTTTTTTTTTTTTTTTTTGCTTAAAGTTTGGCGATTACTCTTCTCGTATTCTCTGTAATACACTATTTTATTGGGTACACGCATATACATTTTCAAACAATACTGTGATATTTTTAGTAGATATCCAATACGCCTGGGAAAACTACTAGGAAAATATAATAAATTACCTTTTCGTAAAAGTACTAACTACCAATTACATGTAATTTGCTGTCAGAAAATTCTTAATTTAAAAACTCCATATATCTTTTATCAGTGGCCGAATTGGAAAAATAGAAGAAAGGGTGCTATCGGGCTTTTAAAAAATTAGCGTAATTCGTATATTGTAAAATATAATTAGTGGGGGAGCTGTCAAAATATTTCAAAATAGTAGAGGAGCTCCGACCCCCTGCGCACCCTCCAATTCGAGCACTGTCTTTTATTCGAAAAAGTGTATATAATATACGTATAATAATAAAAAGTCATCATAATATAACTTTTAATCAATGGCATTTGATTTTTACTCTTAAGCTTTAAAATAAAATAAAATAAACAAATACAAATATTGGGATTTGGATTTCTGGTGTACAAATATTGATTCAGTGGCAATATTTGTTATAGTATAATGTCAATAATTGCACTCACGCCCATGGATTTTGAGATTTTATAAGATGGAAAAGGGAAAACAATATATTTGCATTTTTATTCTGTTTAATCGTGTTGTGTGCTAAGTAATCACAAAATACGTATTTTAAAGCTTTGATTAAATATAAATATTTTAGCGAATTGTTTTAAAATTACAATATTGCTCATTTTAGTATTTCATTATTATTAGGTTGTAATAAGACTGTAAGAGTAATGACATTTTAGTTTTTAGGTTTATTTTGGTGAATTTAGAGAAAGAACAACATTTAATATAACAAAATACTTTTACATCCACCGGTGTTGCAGGGATTGATAAAACCATCTAATATATTATCTAAAAACTACCAAAATATCTCATCTTCATATTTTTATTAATTTTTAAATTAAAAATTAAAAATTTGTTAATTTTATTTAATTATTACGATATAGGTATACAGCTTATTTACAGCTCTATCGGCATAAATCACAATTTAAATGTATACGTATAGCTATAAACTGGGTATAATGATTTCTAAAAATATTAATTTGTTGCCACAATATAGGTAGTAATATTATAGCGATATTCAATGATAAAATATAATGTTTTTAACTGCGTTTTACTGGATTTACTAATTTGATTTATATAGAATACTGATTAAATACACCTATTGATATTAAATAAAATAATGACGGGTAACATACCTACCGACATAAATATGATTTTTGTTAAATTTATGGGAAATTATTTGAAATCGTGTCATAAAAATATATTATGTAGTAACTATACAATTGCAAGGACACTGATAATAACGTTTATAATTTTTATCAAAATGTCCTGTATGCTAGTCTATAGTTAACCAAGATTGGAATTTAAAAAAAAAAACACTAAAAATAGCTCAAAAACTAAATTATTTCATTTAAAGCTATTCATATACATAATCGTAGGTAAAATTGTTGTTTTATATGAAAACATTTTGAATTGCCTAACAGGGTTGTTGATGATACTACACTACCACAATTGTATTCAATACAATAGTTCTATAATAATATAGTACGACAATATGTCCTAAACTCTCTATATATTATTGTAATTTGCACAAGCATAATTGTTAACTAGTTTTCACTAATGAGTACTGTATTACATGTATTGCATAATATACTAATAATATTATAATAAATACCTAATTAATTAAAATAGATTTTACAGTATTTTGGTTAGAAGTAATAAGTAGTTGTAAATTAAATGTATTATGAAACTTTTAAAAAATATAATTAAAAATGCACTTAAAAAGCAAACTTTTAAAAGAAACAAAAATTTTTAATAATGTTATAATGAAAGTTTTACATTTTTATATTTGATAAGTTATAAAAAAACGTACCTATGTTTAGTTAATGAAAAGTAGGTAATAAAAAAAAAAATGCATACTTTATAAATCTCGTGACTTAGAATAAAAGAGTTCTAAACTTCTAACTGTAAATTTTGAAAAAAAAAGTTTTTTTGCAAACACCATTTCGTTGAATTTTTACACATTTTTGGTCCAACAAACTTTTAATATCATTTATATTTCGAAAGTTATGCATATTAGATGAGTACTGCATATGTTAAAGAGACTGGTTAATAGTTAAGGATAAAACATGGTACTCAATGAGACAAATCGTTTATAATGATATCGTTTGTTCAAATATAATTTTTCTTACAATCAAATATGTTAGTATATTATTTATTATGTTCTAATAAAGATTGAACGATTTAACTTTATTATTTCTCACGTAAAATATATTTTGTGATTTGTGTTATCAAATCTTGTTTTGAAAATTTTAAATATAAAATGTTTAGTAAAAGTAGTATTTGAATGTAGAAAACTCAATATAGGTATACTTAAACGAAGTACTCAGGTATAGTTTGTTATGCACATAATTATCGTTGCAAGTTTTTAGTTGGATCATTATCTAAATTACATTATTTTGTATGATTTTTAAATACAATAATAATGAATTGTGAAAATTAAAATAAAATACTGTCATGTTATTATTATCTAATATAAATTATTAAAAAAAAAATAGAGTTTTAATTTATTGTACCTATTGTAAATTGTAATACCTATATATACCTTATCTATATCTAACGTATTTAAATTACTTTAATAATTTGTAAAAATGTGTTGTGAGGGAAAGTTATAATTTAAATAATATTTTGAATTGAAAAGTATTTATACAATGGTTATTATCTTGATAATAAGATAACTTTTACCATCATAATTTATAATTTATAATTTATAATAACAATTGAAAAATTAATTTTTATTTTGAATAATTATTGTATACATTTTAATACAATTGTATCAAAATGTTTATTATACCAATATTATGAAAAATATTATTATATATATTATATAGTATTATATATTTTATTGAAATCCAAAATAGTCGGTGTCCGAAGCATTTTGAGAAATAATACTGTTAATTAATTATTTTTTTAAAAATATTTCACCTGCATCGGAATCTGGCGTTCGCTTTCTAGAAGACAGTCCTTCACACATAGAGTGTTTCTGTTGAATAGGTTCACAAAGCATATGGGAGTAATTCAAAAATTTTCGAACTTACTATTCTCGGAATTTAATATGTAATAAAAATTTTAAAAAATACCACAATAATATGATATGGGTATAAAAAAGTGTAGTAAGTACCTACTCTGCATATGTGAATTCGGTCGGACTTATCGTTCTCAGATTTTTATATACGTGGAAATGTTTGAAAGTCTTCCCGATAAAAGTTCACACGAATGTATTAATATGAATATAATTAAAATTGTGAAAAATACTACGAAAGTCTGACCATTTGAAATTCGTTATTAGGTATGAGATATAAAAAAAATATATAATAAAGGTACCTATAATATGTGAATCAGTCGGTCGGACTTACCGTTCTCAATTTTTTATAAAACTATTGTACCCAAATAAAAATCTACGAATCTTCTTGTCTTGAAAGGATACCGATGAAAAAAGCCGTGACCTGTTAGGGTCCGTGCAGGATATGAAACGACACCGTGATCACATTCAATCTGTTGCATCATCTGGCAACGTTGGATAGGACTCTGCGGGTCCTTTGGTGGTGTTCTCCCAAAATACCTGCCATCTCTCCATGGTATTTGTCTGCTCGCGGTTTCTCATTACTAGTAGTCTGTTTAAGTAGTATTTTGTAAATGTCTCCATATAATATTTGAATATTGGAATTGTATTACATGAAATATGTATTTTTTGTAATAAAAAATGGTGGGCATTGACTAATTGACTAGTTAATAAGTATAAATTACGTTGAAACGTGAATTTTTTAAAAATATTAAACTATATAATTGTTAATTTATTGTAAACTCACTTAACTGCATTCTGTTTTTATGGTATATTATCTAACTTCTTATTCTAATTAATTTCTAGAATCATTCAGTTCAGTTTACCTTTACAGTATTAGGTATACACCTATAGTATAATATATTTATGCTTAATATATATTAGGTAATTAATTTAGATTTTTTACAAAATGTCACTAGAAGTAAAATAAGTTCTTTACTCAAAAACTCCTACTTAACTATTTCTACCCCAAAAAACAAAAAGTTAATTGATTATTTTCCAATTCATATATAAAGGTTCCTTAAATATATGTAGTATTTCACTAGGCGTATGAAAGCTACTGGGAAAATCAGAAAATAAAATGAATAAATTTACTACTGACTCCTGCAATTACAGTAGAGCCGTTCTTAATTTTTTTTTTTCGAAAGGACATTTTTGAATGTCTATATTTGTTTCATTAACGTAAATCACCGAGTGGGCACCCATCCGAGTATAAAACTCATTTAATCTTTGGCGTCGTATCGTTAAGGAAACGCCATAGCTACAAATTTTCAATGGAAAACTCGCATTAGCATTTCTCACATTTATCAACAGCTTACAGAATATGTTAGAAATATAAAATGAAAACAAATTAGAGCTAACAAAATTGTCTAGTAATCTACTTTTTATTACATAAATTTTTTCCAATTTATAAATATTTAAAAAATCAAGTGATTATTTTCTAACAACTTATAAAACGACATAAAATTGTTTTTAAATAACTTAAAAAAAAAAAAAATTCAAGTGGTTGGCTTTAAATTTATCTTTAAATATCATACAGTTTGCCTATACAAAACTCCTTAAAAGTCTGACGTTTGGCATCTTTTTAATGTGTATTTTAATATATGGAGCCACGTATTATGGGTACCAGAGATGTACGTTTTAAGTGTATTTGGGATCAAAGATTCTCTGTTTACGCAATTTTAAAGGCATTTAAAATAATAAATATTTTACTGTTGAAATAATTATATTGAAGAAAAAAATTTAAATGGTTTAAAACATATATTTTTTTTAATTACATTTTTCTAATAATTTTAGTGATTAAATATTTAAATACGAACACAATATACAATATACAAAGAAACCAAGTTTTTGAAATATTGAGCAAATGATTGAAACCTACGGTGGATTGAGTTGATATAGAGCCGTAATATCATATGTAGAGCGTTTACTATATATTCTATAGGCATTTACAATATTATTTAATCTGTCAAGTAATAATATATGTATTTTAAATGTATTTCAATATTTAATTTGTCGGAACTCCGTTTACTTAGAAAATAAAATTGAATTTGTCAACCAGATTTTCATCTTTGGAAAAATTAACGTCGAACGGCACTCGAGAATACAATATATTATTTATTTTCTTATCGACTTTTCCGTGTGACAGAATATATTATTGTATATACGAATAAATGTCCCATACATTTGACTTTTGAGAATAGTTATAGGGTCCCCGAGTAAACATTTGTTTACGCAGTTTTGTGCGATAAATTCCAATACTCGAAAATAAACATATCATGGGTAATGCATATTATAATGATATATCGCCACGTGTAACTTGTTTATCGACAATTTTACATATTTTTTTTTTATTTAAGTATATAAATAAGTCAGGAACGGAATTATTGATTATTCGGTGGTCTAATGTTATGTGGTGACTTCGGTGTTCAGTTGTAAGAGTGACTACAATGTACGGACCTTTAAACGGATCCGAATGTACATATGCTCACAGATAGTACTATTAGCCCACCATAGATTGAGATTTGATGCATATCTTGAGATAGCCGGAGAATTTTAGAATTTAAATATATATATATATATATATATATATGTATAATGTATATATATTTATCCTATTAATTATTTAGGGAAATTTCACTGAGAATAAATGTACGAATAAATGAGAATAAATTAAGCAAAGTCAAGTCAATGTATTACGATTTAAATGATAATATAAGATAAAAATAATATGATTATGAATATATGGGAGGGGGCCGATACATATATGCGAACTTATACAAGTTCGAATTCATTATACTTTGATTATTTATTTATATAGTTGCATAGGCGTAGCATAGGGGAGGCTAAGGGGTCTATAGCCCCACAGAATTTACTCAAGCCCCTCCAAAAAAAAAAATGTGTAATAGGTGTTAAACTCTACGTGTTTGTACAGTGTTCTTTGAAATTGTATTTCATTTCAATGTTCAATAAGGTTTTTAGTGGGTTTGGATAGTTTTAGGACAATGAAAAAAATTTAATATTTCATAAAATCAATTATTTCATACTGGATAAACATGTGTATATCTTTGGAAAATTTTGTGATAAACAATATAAAAGATAAAAAAATATCGTTTCTCACTTTCTCAGTAAAATCCCATGATATGTTATTTTATAATAATAAGAAAATTAAGAAAAGAAGATATTTATTTGTTTATATATAATTGTTTGTACATTACATATGCATTAGTACAATTGCCTATACTAATAAGATATACTTCAATAAGAAAATTTGCGTTGTTCTTGAGACAAAATTTAACAAAATTTGTATCATTTTGCATATTATTAATGTGAAGTTAACAATTAAGTTTAATAAGTAACTTATAGTAAAATTAAAAGTTAATTTGAATAAAAAGTACCTGACGTTTAATATAAAGTTAATTTTTAACATAGTTATAACTTTTAACTCATTAATTCCCAGCCTTAGTGTATCAGTTATCACTAATATACTACTAACACAGAACTAAAGTGTATACAAATGGGTGAGCTACTTAGTATTTGGCTAAACAGTAAGGTTGTGATGGTTATATTATACTTGTGTGTTTGCTTGAACCCTATTTCTTATTTTAAAATTAAAAATTCTATGATTTAATATAGGGAATTTATTGTCTTCTTATTTGCCAAATAGAAAAATTATAAACATGTTATATATTTAACAATATAATATTGAGTAATTCCTATAAGTATTAGGTACCTACCTATATATTCTTATATTTAATTCGTTACTCGTTTTTATGATATTCTTCCCGAGTTTGTATTATCCCACTGAGTAAAGTTATAAATTTCTTGAAAAATATTTCCATTAATAAAATTTTGAAAAAAAAAATTTTTTTGAAAATAAATTATATTCTATGAGTTTAATTTTTCAGGAAATTTTTGACTGAAAGAAGGATTGGTTGCCTACTGTTCTATATAGGAAAGGATTGTGTACCGGTGTTTCTTACAAATGTATTTACGACTTAGTATAATTAAATAAACCGATAAAGTACATCACTATATGTACGTTATCATAATTTACGCCATTCACGAAATACAATAGTTCTCATGACAGATTTTTGTGGTTAAACACGAAAAATTCTTAGCATAATATGGTATTCATAGCCATATTACGGTGTTCCGAGTTCGCGTAAACACTGAATTAAATTTAAAAAAAATTATACAATATTATTTTTATTATATGAAATATATTATCATACATAATAATATACAATATTAAAGAGACAAGAAGTTAATATTAAAATTGGTGTACGTACATGTTGGAAAACTCTCTCGTTGAATTCTACATTACAAGTATATACGTACAATAATGTAATTCGACCTTCGTGTTATCTGTTACGGCGGTAATGACCTGCAGGAAATGAGTGCGATCAACATGATGTCTGAGGTGGTCAAAGATAATCTCTTTGGTATTTTCGTTTACGCATATCACTGGAAGACAAAATGGCAGAAAAAATATTTTTTATTCGAAATTAAAAGGAAAATGCTTTCCGTTAAATTCGTTGACGTTACACAGTATCCAATGAAAACTACATCTCTATATAAACATACAGTGACGTTTAGTATAGAATATTCTCAAAATAATAGTATTACACGAACAAAGATATTTGTATCGGTTCTCATTAAATTAATTAAATTGATGAAATTTGTTCAATTATGATATAGAGTACCTTCCCGTAGACATATGAATAAAAATAAATGTTCACTGTTTACGGGATAATTGAAGCCTAACCTGCTTATTTACATTCAAAATATTTTATTATAAATATAATGTCTGTGCAGGCTTATAGTAATATTGCTATCGGATGAAAATGATAATCATTACAGTTCAATATTATGTTATGTTCCGTGAGGTAACAATACCAGTATAGCACAATTCCCAATCGCTCTGAATTCCGAATATCGGTAATGTGATTTATTTTAAAAGTCAAATATAAGAACAAATGTATTTGAATTACTTTACAGGAATCGAATATTTATGTTATTATATTACTTATAATACTGTTTTATCATTTTTACTATATATATATAAGTTATTTTTTTTTTTTTTTGTATAAGTCAATATTACATATCATACATGTCAATATACATTACACAGGTTTAATAAAGTATCTATTATTTTTTTGGAAATATTGTTATTTTTTAACGTTTTTTCAAAGTATCTGAAAATTTTTAAAAACCATTAACATAATCATGTTGAAAATACTACAATATACCTATCAATAATAATTATTATTTAAATTAAATACAAATAGATTCATTAAAATGTTTAATTAGTAGATACCTATCTAAATATGGTTTATTGGTGGGAAATTGAATATAGTCCTAATATTATAGGTATAATAATACGGGGAGATTATTATATAATATGTATGTATTCTTGTTTTATTTATATTTTCGGGAAATATTTTTACCATTTTGACAATAGACAAAATATGAACTCAAAATGTATCAATTGTTTCAAAATTAACTAATTGAGTTTTAAATAATTGTAACTCGTTTTTTAAAAGTTAAGTTAACAAAAATAAAATATAAAAAATTAAGTTAAAAGTTCAACTTAACTTAACTTTTAACTTATTAACTCGTTAATGACTAGCATTTCTATGTAATACCTACAGTCTTCAGTCATTTATTACATTTTTGAACTCCTTAACGTGTATAAAAGACAAAAAAACACATTATAATACTTTTATTATATGACTTATTAACATTCGTGTTATATAAAACGTAAGTTTAGGATAATAAATATAGATATTTATCATTTTTAATACAAATCGCATCGAGATCAGAACATTATACCTACATAAATGTAGGTATATCCGAACTCGTTTTCATGTAGTCTACAATTGTAGATTGCATTGATATGTATGTATTTTTTTATACTTGATCTATTTGGTATTAAAATTAAAATAATTTTTACATTTCACAAAAACTGTTGTTTTAAACTGTTAACATTTTTCGCTTTTTAAATTTTATTGATGTTCTCTATGTTTATCAATAAAAATATCATATTAACCAGCCAGCGGTGAATGAATTTTGATCAGAAAAATAGATTGTTAACCAATTTTATGATGGCACTTTCGTGAAAAATAAAGGTTTTTTCTTTTTTTTTGAGGAACTTTATTTTTGTTCATTACACAAACATAGGTATTGCAACATTCAACCTATTACTATTAAGCCAATAAAATTAAAAAGAGATAAATTATTGCGTGTGCTGACATCCTAAACTCCCCTTAGATCCACCACTGTTAACAGCTATTGTTATTCTACGTAGGTATTCTGTTTATTTATTTTCATTACTTTTTTGTTTTTTATTATTCATTTGATGATGACATATGGTCAAAACTAGTTGTTATGGATAATCTTGTTTCGAATACTTACAACACAATTTTTTTTTGTATGACATTTGTATAATACCTAAATATTTATTTTATTATTATTATTATTATTAGTTGATGAAATAATTTTATTTTATACGTGTCTGGTATTTCCATGCATTTTCAATGTTTGAATAAATTTATAACTATTGATTTGTATTACCCATATATATATATATATATATAAGAATCTCTTTATTCATATTTTTAAATTCTATGTTATAGCTAAAATTAATAATAATTTTACTATAAACAAATTTCCATTTTAATGTAAAATATATTCATAAATAAGTCGTAGGTACTAGGAAATTCTCTTAGCAATATAACAACATTTTCAATAAAATTAATCACACAACAAATTACCAAAGTCTGGAGTACGACTAAATTCAATACGCAATTTTTCTGCTTATTGGAGACAACGAGAATTGAATTGTTAGTCAGTCTAGATTAATATCCTGTACTCCAATTATTATACAATTCAACATCAAAGAACTTAACGTTTTGTATTTTTTTTACTTTTAAGTTTTAAATCGATTTTTGACATTTGAATGGCAATTTTAAAATAATCCTGCTTTAGGTATACGAATTTCAAGTCAAATAAAGAATATTTTTTAAAAGTATTTTGTTAATCGTCTTTAAAAATATTATATATATATAATAAACTTAGTGTATAAAAGAAAATTAATCAAAATAATTGAATAACAGTTATACAAGCTATTTAAATATATTATTCGCTAGAGTTATTTATTTTTATTTGTTCATAGTAATTGAATTAAGTATTATATAGAAAACCAGTAGGAAATTAGCTAGAATTTTAATTTAAAATATGAATTAGGTATTACATAAGAATTCAGTTTCAAAACAAGTTAATTTTTTTTTTTAGATATACCTACTTTAACTAACATTATATAATATGTATGTTGACCTTTTTTTAATTAAAATAACACATCATTATTTTAATATTATTAACTTAGCTTAGTCATAAATTATATTACTTATATAATAAAGTTATATAATCTAACAAGAAATTTATATTTCAAAAATTATATCTAAATATTAAATATATTTTAATAACTATGTTATAACTATAAAAATGATTGAATTGTTATTAAAATTTATCTAAAAAATGTGGTCACAAAAAAATCATGAACTAATTTTCATTTCATTTATGTAGTTAAAACTTAGTTCAATCATACTCGTTTACTATTTTATGAAAGATAAGTTAAACTATACTTAAGATTATAACTTAAATTGTTAATTCATGTTTCATTAAATTAACGCAATTGCTATAACAAAAAATTTAGTCATTAGCAGATTTGGTCTTGGTCTTGGTCTTGCAAATATGCAAGAACAAAACCAAGACCAAGTTTGTACTAGAGCAAGCAAGACCAAGTCCAAAATTGTATATGTAGGTACCTATACGTAGTATGATTGAAATAAAAATTGCATGTAAGACCAATACCAAGATTTGACTGCAAAACTTTTGCAAATCTTGCTTTTAAATAAAATAAAAATTAATGAATTGAGTACATTATTTATTATATTTTTTCCTTGGTATACACAATATTTACAGTTTCCCACCATATCTACAGATTTCTCGCAATGCAATCATCCACATCCTATTTAGGGTCGGTATTACAATTACAGAGTTGCTTAACCGTAGTTTAACCTGTGGCTTAATAAAATTATCTGTGATAATAGAATAGCTGGGTGATAACAGTGAATACATTGATAATTGTATGATGATGGTTTGATGTTTGACGATGAAAACTTGACGGATGATGAAGAGTATATGGAATTAGCACAAATCATAGGTTTTCCTCGAAAAATAAGGACGTTTCTTGAGCGACCTAACTATTTTATAAAGTGGAGAACAATTCTTTAGTCGATTTCGTCTATTTAAAAACAGTGTATATTTAATTTAAAAAAATATTAAGTCACCAAAAAATAGATACAGTATACAGATGCTATAATTATGGGAATCTATGGAACACATAATGTCGCTGTATAAGTTCATACGAAACTGAAATTTCAAATCATCAAATAATATTGATATCTCTGTTATCAACATTAATGAACAACCAATCAAATTGCAAAAAATCATCTTTGAACTCGGTTTAACTCACTGAAATCGGCAGATCACGTAAACCTTGGTTGAAACTATGTTCAGTGAATTGTACTAGGCAATTTTTGATTTGAACTTTTAACTCTGAACCATGTTTAAACTACTATTGTATCGACCCTTAATATTTTTGCCTTATGGAACAAATTATCGCCGATCGAATATATTATGGGTGCACAGATTCACTACTATTTCTCGAAAGTTCGAAAATAGTAAATTACACAGGTATACTATTTTTTCCTGAAAATTGTCAACTGTCGCCATCGTGTATAGTAATTATTATGTTGTAATCGAATAATAAATAATAATAATTTAATAAGTGTATAATTTACTTTAATGTTGAAAACTGATTCAAATGAGAGTAAAAACATATTTCTTATTTTATTATGATTATATTTTAATTACAATATAATAATAATATATGGGTAGCTAAAATAAATTATTTTTCATTTTCTGCAAAAGCATATATATTATATTATGTACGTATCATGGCGAATATAGTGATCAATTAATTAGTAGTAAGAAAAAATTATAAATATCATCCGCCTGTTTTTTATACCATTTTACTCTAATTTTTTATGAACGGTAATTTATATTAAATATTTACCCCATTTATTTCTTTGTGTTCACCTTTGTATACGAATAAATAAACTACTTTTCCTTATTTATAAATTTAGTTTAATAAAAAAAGCAAGACTGCAAGAATATGCAAGATGAAGACTAAAATCAAAATGTATTCAACAGGACCAAGACCAAAACTGCCGAGGTCTTGCATTGTGCATCACTAAAAAAATGAACTATTTTTTATTTTCAAAATATATATTGTATACTGACATTATGTGCATTTACAAATGGTTCATTTTTTTTTTTTTTTTTGAAATATTTATAAATTCTATTATACTTGAACGAATTTAACAGGTAGACAATTTTGTATAATCGAATCATTTTATTCCGTTAAACATATTCTACTAAATATGATCTTCATGGAAATTTTTCCCTGGTTAAATTCAATACGTTTGTAACAAATGATTAAATGATATTAAATGATAAAATACAAAAATAAATTGTACGTTGATAACAAAAATAATATTTACCAAGTATCTGCATAATTTAAAAGTTTCCAATCTTTATATGGTAGAAATACATATTGGAAAATGTTAAGATTTTTGTGACCCACCATGTGGACACGTTGACAATATTGACCTTCGTAAACTTCTTAAAAATTCAATTGCGACCCACAGTTTGGGAACCACTTAATTGAGAAATAGAAATATCTCTAAGAAATAAATATAGTATATTATTAATGACATTTAAACAGTAGTTTGCCAGATACATATACTGCTATTACGTCAATGTAGATTTTGACAATATTTTTTTTTACATTTTGACAACACAAATTAATAAAACAACACTTAGGACAAGATATTTTATAATTCAATCGCAAATGTATATCAATATAAAACATAAATATTATATCTCGCCTTTTCGGAGGTCGCTTGGGAGTACCCCTCGCAGCGAGAATGAACATAATACCATCATGATTTTATTAACAGTAATAATTTAAAAAAGTTCCAGATTGACAATTTATAATTTTGATGGGTGTGATGACATTTTTAGAATTTTTAATATATACGTCAGCATGTACATATTCATATATATATAAATTATATACCTATTTATAACAGATACCTATAACATATATATAATTTCACTGTACCTAATACAGTCCACTGTGTTTAAATAAAGTATGACCTCATAGTTTGAATAATATAGGTAATTTACATTTTTGATTAAATATGTGAATATAACAGATACTATTAATAGTTTAAATTTGCATTTGTATTGTTATTTGAATTAAAACATTTTTAAATAAAAACGATATTAATATAAGGCAAATTGAAAAAAAAAAAATGTCATATAAACTAAATGGTCTCGTTTTATTAAAAATAAATAAATAAAAAAAATCCAAAAATGTGTATAGGTAATAATAACAATTAAATAGGTTTGAAATAATTTTCAAAAATTAATATAAACCCCAGATGGATTCATATAAGTATACATAAATATACCTAGTTTTATAAGAACACAAATATTATAAATCATTGTAAAAGAAAGAAAAATACATTAATAGAAATACAATTTTTGAAATTATATTAATTACTATTAATTCTCAATTATTATCGTAAGAAAAATGTTAATGATATAAAAAGTAATTGGTCATGTAAATATATACTAATTATATATAATATATAAAAAAACTTATATAAAATGTAATATATAGAATGTGAGAGAAAGAAAAAAAACATATTTTCATATTTATTGGAAACACATAGGATCTCGGAAAATAATATTCGATAAGGCAATTATTATTTTATTTTTTATGCAAAGTTATCTGGTATTTGCAATATTCTAAAAATGTTTTCGTATAATGGTATTTCGTAATATTTTTCTTTCATAATGACTAATAAGATATACTTAATATTATAATTATCAAATGAGCGATTTCTATCAACCATTTTTCTGTCGTAATAAATTGTCTACGATTTGAAATGTATCTTTATTATTAGGTATTTTTTTTTATTTTTTATTTTTTTGTAATGCGATTCTTCGAGACAGTCAGACAGCACAGTCTTGCACAATACCTGATATATATCTATAATATATTGTGTTATATTTTGTGTAGGAAAAAAAATATCACTTATTATTTCCATAAAATCGTCATCAAAATTTTGTTTGCTATTAGCCTATGAAAAAAAAAAAATGTTGGAATTTTGATAATAGAACGTTTAAAAGTTTACTTCCGTTAATTTCTATAAAATTTCTAATTTATTTTTCTATTATTATCAACTACATCATAAATTCTAACATCCTTTAATCATTATTCCCTATATATAAAAAAAATCAAATAAAGCTAAAATCAGAAAAAAATAAATAATAATAAGGATTTATATGAAAATATATCTCCTTATTATTATTCTATACCTAATATGTTTTATAACTTAGCTTTCGGTAGAAGTTATAATTAATCACAGTGGCAAAAATATAAATGTGTAAAAATCGTCATAAACACAAACAAAAGCATGTACATTTTTGTAGGCAGAAAACATAAAAATAAAATTTTTCAAACGAATTTTACACCCATAATAAAAAGGTATGTACCTATATCTGGTTTATCCAAATCGCAAAAATCATATGTAAATAGTAAAATCGCAAACGTTTTTCACACACGCAATAAAACAATAATAAAACGTACCTATGTATCATTGGTATATTGAAAATTGTATTAATTAGATGGGGAAAAATGTGGGGTTTTTTTTATACAGAAAATATACAAAAAACTAGTAAGCATGAATATTCATAAACGCAAAAAGATTTTAACTATCTCTGGCACTTAAAAATCGCATCAATCAGACACGGGAAATGTGGATTTTTTTTCTGCAGAAAACATACAATAAAAAAATTTCGAAAAAAGTATTTTAAACACGTCAAAAAATGTGTGTCTATCTATGGTACTCAAAATATGGAAATGTAGGTTTTCTACTTCATAGAACACATACGATAAATAAAAAAACACATTTCTACACGTAAAATAAAATATATTTATAAATATATTCCCTAAACTCAGGATGGGGAAAAACAATATAGGTAAAAACTTCTACACACGAAAACAAGTTTGTTTAAAACCAAAAAGAAATTTCACTCGGGGGAAAAAATACACCATACCTGGGA
Source organism: Pemphigus obesinymphae (assembly GCA_025469235.1). Lineage (NCBI taxonomy): Eukaryota > Metazoa > Arthropoda > Insecta > Hemiptera > Aphididae > Pemphigus > Pemphigus obesinymphae. The sequence continues at coordinate 21,209 of JAIPRL010001735.1, read as the reverse complement.
AAAATTTTTACTCAGTCCTGCAATAAAAAAAAAATTGCAATGACTTGAGGTGAAAACCTTGTTCCGTCTTGATGTTGGTCGTGGTTATCGAATCCTTGGTATACGTAAAATATATTGAACCACAAAAAGAAAAAATCGAAATCTCACGGAATCGCGGAGTTTTGAGTCCCGTTCGGTGACAACTTAGTCATAGTCCTTGTTTATAAATCTTAATCTCGGGCTCGTGGAGCTTCGACTCCGTTTGGCGACAACTTTGTCCCATACGTCAGTGTAGATTTTGACGGCAACACAAATTAATAATACAAAACTTACTACAAGATACTGTACAATTCAAACGCAAATGTATTTAAATATAAAACATAAATATTATATCTCGCCTTTTCTGAGGTCTCTTGCGAGTACCCACTCGCGAGCGAGACTGAGTATAATAATTTTATTAACAGTAAAAATTAGAAAAAAAAAATGCAACATTGATAATAAATTATAATTTCGACGGGTGTGATGACATTTTTAGATTTTTTTTATATACACATCAGCATGTACATATTCATATATATTCATGTATATATAATTTCGCTGTACCTACTATACACTATTTGCTAGAAAAAAAGTTTTTTTTTAAAAAACGTTTGACAACGAAAAAATTCTATTTCATTTTAGGTTTCTAAACATTAGTTTAGATACCTTATATTCTCGTGCTGTCCGCCCGTCTGTAGTTACTAGCACGTAGTTACGAGTTAGTTGATTTAGTTACCAGGGAGATAGATATACACAGTTTTTATATTTTATATTATTGTTCAAATTACGTTCAGAAACGGCGAATTTAGCATGATCGCAGAATGGACTTTTTTTTTTACATGTTTATTCAGACTTATCTGGAACGGGAAAAAAGTACAATACGTGTAAATAATATAAACCCTGTACAATACATAAATTATGTTGATAATACATTTTAAATCCTTTGGTAAAAAAGAAAAGGAATAATAATATAACATAAAATAATATTAAATCCTAGTTTAAAGATATTGTCTATTGTTGGCTACCCGGAGATCTCATAAGCCAAATAAAATGTAATATTGGTATTATCATATTATTATTTTTGAAAACCATATAAAACCGATGAAACGTATGAATTACTGGTTCGATATAAATCTAGCCGGTTGCTATAATAACTTATAGAAAATAGTCAGGCTCGCCGAAGTCCGGTCCGTTAGCAATTTGGTTCGAACTATTAATTTGAACAACTGAAAAAGAGGGTTCACGTCGTAATTGGATTATGTGTTTTTCAATTTCGGTGCACCACATATTATGTTCTTCGATATTAGATAATTGACTAGGGTTTGTTGTTGGAGATCGCAAGATAACTTGTTTCCAAGTGGCCCACAGGTAGTATTTAGTTAACGACAGACCAAGCCGCGCCGTCCCTCAATGTCAAGAATCGGTCTAAACATGTACCTAATGCCACTTTTAAAGACCCATTGATGTAGTGGACGCGTGACGATAAAACTACTAATTGGGACAGTACGAGTCGGGTTTCGGCGAAATTGTATAGCATTTTGTGAAGTAATAAAAACGAAAACTTGTTGGTGTGCTCTGCTCGGAATGAAATCTCGTGGTAGGGAACACATATGTTTCTGTGGGTTATTTTACTAGAATTAACAACATAGACGCGAAAATAAACAATTAAAAAGAGTCATTATCAAATAAATGGTATGGGCGAACGAATTACTACATTACGACGAATAGAGCAATAGCGAACGAGGCAAAATGGCAATGAAAACAAAGTATCCTTTACTGAAATATGAAAACTGACGTGTGCTTGAAAAAATAGGATCGAAATAAGCTCAAATATGCGTTTTCTATAAAAAAAAAAATAAAAAAATTACATATATATATCTGCACTGCACATCTTTAATTTTTCTTTCTAATTAGAATATTGTGAATTAAACAAGAATGGCCAAATCCCTTTTTATCAATTACACATGTACGTTAGACATACACTTGTATATCTAACAATTAAAAATGTACCATATTATCTGAAAATAAACCTATTCTAAAATGTAAAAATAATTATTTGTTGTTTTTCTAATACCTAATGAAATTTTATATAGTATTCGATATTCGCTATAATCTAACTTTATTTAAATTAAATTATAATCTAGAAATTAAAAAACTTTTTATTTAATTGTAATATTTTCTGAATAATTGTCGGGTTGTAGTATTTTTATTTAGTTAAAAACTATATTTAGGTATATAAAAAAACCATTAGTTCCTTCATCCCGATCAGAATATAAAATCCACACTGTATAAAGTATAGAAGCCCTAAGCTAACGGAGTACGATACATGGTGATGGATATATTGGCATTGAAAGCAAAAAAAGTTTAAAACATTAATTTGTAAACTTTTTTAAAAATGTATGATATATGTATAATAGTAAAATACATACTCTATGAAAATTAAAAATTTATGGAATCAAATTGATCAATCAAATGAAATTAAACATTATACAGATAAAACATTTTCATACTAATATATTATTTTATAGTTTTGTTCTATTCATGGTTAATTTTCTTATTGACAAATATGTGTATTATTGTGGTCCTTGTTTTTAAATTTTGAATTTTTTAAAACCTTACCCTAAATTTTTTAAAATACCATGACAAAGTAAATTTCGTTAAATTTGAACATACTGATTTACCCCCTTCACATGCTACACAAGGGTTGAACATTTTTTAAGAAAAATAATAAAATCATAATTTTTATATTTATTAAGCAAATGTGATTTTTTGAACTTATTTAAATATATTTGTTGATCGGTTAAAGTTATGGTAAAATATTTTTAATAAAATAAAGTTGAAAATCAAATTTCTAAAAAATAATTATAAGTAGTAATTTCATCGGATCAAGGGTTCTATTGTTACAGTCGGATTATTATTTGTTTCATTAAAGTGAAACAATGTACTAGCATAATGAATACAAAAATTAATAATACTAAATGAACTGCAATTGACACTAAAACATAATAATAATGAATACAAGTTGTAGAAGTTTATTTTTATGATTACATGTTTTTTTACATAACAAGTGTCAGTATCTTATTATTAACGGTTTTTTAATTTAAATTTTAATAATCTTAAAAACACAAATTTTCTATATTATTTATGGTTGTTACAGTTAATTTTCAAGCATCAGGAAATTTTTTTCTATGTTCTTCAACAATTTATAATAAATATTTCTTTTGATCGTCGGTATTTATAAGTCTGTTATTAAAATTTTTAATTAAAATCACTCCTCTTTCTGCCACGTCATTAAAGACTTTCATACAATTAACAATATTTGTAGTTGATTGGTAATCTTCCCTGTTGTTTTATTCTTCCAGTTCAATTTCTAGATACGTAGAGCGACTTAGAACCTGTTATTTCTCTGAAAATTGGTAATAATGATCGAAGAAACTTGATTTATAGCTTAAAAGATGCGTCTTTACATTCTAATAACCTTTTCATAATAAGCCCACCATATGTATATACCTATATGTATGGTATACGAATATTTTACTTAAATAGACGATAGATATAATGTGTGCATACATCTAATCAAGTATACAGGCCGACCATCTTTCAATTGCGTAACCCCAGACGAAGGAGAGTGGAATAAAAATAGAAGCGATGTATTCAAAACGTCTAGTTGGAGAGCAGTTCACTTTAAAATTTCGGTGTATATATTTTTAAAAATGTCTAGAAATACCTAGAAATCTTAAAAAATTTGTTGGAAAACATTTGAAATTTTTCATATTGTAATATCTTTAGTTAACTTAAATCAATATCTCTATGAAATATATAAATGAAGTGCAGTATCGGCTCTTGTTAAGGAGCACAGGTTCACGTGCACCACCTAAAATTTCAGTAAATTAGCGTGCTTTTATATATACAACTAATATTTATTTCAGAGCTTGAAACCGGTATCGAAAACGGTGTCATATACCGGTTAAAACCTTTACAAAATCGAAACCGAAAAAAATGGATAACGGTATTGAAAATCAAAACTGAAACCGAGAAAAACAGAAAACGGTATTAGAAATATACATCGAAACCGAAATATATAATATTATTGCTGTACACCGAGTCCATTGTTATTTTCAGTGGTTATTTATTGAATCCCGTAATATTTAAATTTTAAATTGTACATATAGGTACTATCATTTTTATGGGTATATATCAATTGCGCAGAAAATCGCAGGTAAAATATGACTTTGTGGTATGTGGTTGGGTACTCTTAACTCTACTTTTCTTTCACACTTTGTGTATAAAGTGAAAATGGTTATCGAACCCGATAACCATTTTGATAAGAATTTTTACCCGGTTAATAGCATAAAGTAAAGAAACATGACTGGGAGGACGGGCCACGATTGCTCCGCTTCGCTTCAATCGAAAATATCCTCCGACTTGATGTAAAACACCACGTCGAGTAAATCCATGTTATTAACACAAGTGTAGTTGTAATCTAGATGACCCTGGATCTATTTGTTCATATACCTACTCATACACAGCCGTAGCGTATACCGTATAGGTGAGTAAAATACAAAAAATTTCCCAAAATATATACTTAAGTATAAATACTTAGTAGGTTCTTTCAACTTTTAAGCTATAGTAATAAGTAACTTTACCCAAACACATGATTTACATTCGATGTTAATGAAAGACGATTTAAAATTACTTTCTAATTGGAATATAGTACTTGCTACATGTAATATGTGCTTAAAAAAAAAAAAATAAAAATCAATGAATACTATATCAGATCAAGACAAGAAATATTATAATATAATTTCTATATTATTAAGTAGCCAATAGGTAGAGGTAGGTAGCTATAATCATCGTCCACGGAGCGTAAATATATAAACATTTTTACACCACTGCAAGCAAAATAAAAACTACAAAACAAAAATCAAGATTATCTAAACATAATTTAAATCAAACTCTAATGAATAAAATAAAAATAAAAAAAATCGATGTGAAAGTAAAAATTAAAACTACGTTATATAAAATCAAAAATATAAAGTACTTTTATTTAAAGTAAAACCGAAACCAAAATTTTTGAAACCCGTATTTTAAATCAAAATCAAAAATTCGAAATACTAGTATACAAAGTTAAAACAGAAAATGAAATATTTTGAAACCGGTATTTCAAATCGAAATCAAAACCGAATATTTTTTACGGTTTCAATCCCTGATTAATTTACCGCTATTTTATTAGTTCTCATTAATATTATTATTGTTCATATTAACACGCTTCTTACCGGTGTATTGTTGGTTGTTGATCAGTGGCCACTGTTGTGATGTTACCGCAACGTTATCCGTTGGGCACACTTAAATAATGCATGTTTTCTGCGCTATTTACACAGATATAGTTTTATTTTATTCTCACTTCAGGGAAAAATACATCGCATAAATTATTTAACATCGTGCAGAAAACTAGTTAGATCAATCAACAATGTATATCTAACTATTCTACTTTTGTATGTCGTAAAGACATTTGTCGTTCAGTGTAGTTATATTATCTATCTATTATCAGATATTATCAGAATATCATTTATCCAGGTTATATGGACATATGGGCAAAAGATAAATTGAATAAGTACTGTTTTATATGAATGTATGTATGTTCCTATTAAAATTAATGACATCATTATCGTTATTATTACAGTATTATATGGACGATTTATTGACGATAAATTAACATAATATATAATACTATTGATAGATAAATTTATTTTTAGAATATATATATAGAGTACGATTTTGGTGAAAAGGAACACAGTGACAATAGGGAAAGACTAGAAATAAAGTTCAGTGGGGATGTAATGGGAGAAGTTGAGAGGTTCAAATATTTAGGGTTCATTGTACAGAAAGATGAGGGTTTCGAAGATACTATGAAAAACAGCATTAAGTGTGGATGGATGGAATGGAGAGAAGCGTCAGGTGTTTTGTGTGATAAAAGAATCCCTATTAGGTTAAAAGGTAAATTATATAAAGTAGTGATGATGAGACCTGCAATGATGTATGGAACATGAATGAGTATAGCAGAGATAAGATAGATGAGGGTTTTACTTATACTATAGTTTTTATAATTCTTAGTAATTTAATTTTCCACCATTTTTATTAAATTTATATTGATATAGAACCTACACTTATCATAGGTAACATATAATATGTTCAAAAGTCCAATAGTTATTCAATTATCGACCTGACGATAATGGTTATATAGAAATTCGAGAACGAAAAGTCCTAGCGACCTATTATTATGTATGACTCCTTTAAAGATTGTTAAAATCATTTCAAATAAATAAATTCCGTTTCATGTGCTTTTTAAATCGTTTTAATTTTACCGCAATAACCGGTTCTAAAACTAAATCTTCGTAATACAGTAAACATTCAAGTATAAATCTATAAAACTTTTCCTAACCTTAGTCAGTGTAAGTTCACAGGCATCATGAATTAATTACACTACATTGAGTATTACGTTGATATTTTCTCATCTATATTTTAAAATTTTTTTTTTTTCGAACTTCGTGTAATTTGACACCCAGTGATAATAATTTTTTACAATATTCAGTGTCATTTACGACGTACGTATTTTATATATATATATATATATATACATATATTTCTAAGTGACCTACATAATTGTACATATAATATGATTATTTCATATAGAGATTACCTCTACACAAATAGGTACACACATTGTATCGCCTAAGATCATTATTTAGTAACAACTCATACCTTGCACGAGTCGGTCAGTTCTCCGTGGACAATATCAGAGTTACATAATTCATACGATATAGCAAACTTTAATTGTAAGTTATATATTTTATACAAATTATCAATTTTTAATAGATAATATCATAATAAATATTATTATTATTAGATACGTAGGATACCAAAATTCAAATTTGGTACGTTTTTGGTGTTTCAAAAGTACTTTTCGGTAAATAAGTTTTCTATTTTCAATACTCAGTTATGAGTTACAAGTAATATTTCTGAGACAAGTATTTTTTTCAACCGTCATTTAACTAGAAGTTGAATTTTACAGGTTTACAGTTATAAATAAATCTTTAGTATTAATATGTAATCAGAGTCTAACAAATTTAAATTTAATTTACAATAATTCGGCTACATATACAACGCTTAAACCTTTGTGTATTCTTTGTGTTTTCCTTCCATGTTAACAGATACAAATATTTCTATTTTGATTTCAACTATTCAAACCGGTTTTATAAACGTATGATGTTACAAAATACCTGTTTTATTTTAAAACTTGTCTCAAGTTATACTTATAACTGAAATTGGTATTTTATTATTGAACTGTTCGTGAATTTACAGCAATAAAGTATTCTTTGCTACGGTAAAACACTAAAACGTTTTTAAAATGTTGAACACGTTACATTATATTGTAACTATAGTTTGTATCAAATTTTTATGTCAGAATATTGTAAATGTAGGTACTTATATTAGCGATCAAAATATATAAATTGTATTTTGTATTTTTCAAAATCCATTGTTTTTTTTTTATTTCAAATAAGTGTTTGACTCAATTTCTAAACTTTATTTCCGCATCACTTTATTTGTCAACTTTCAAAACCTATAATATGTTTATAGGTCATATTATATTATCCACTTTCTATTGTTTTAATATTCCAGTTCGCCACTTGCAAACCAGTCTGATGGTTTCATACATTTTTCAAAAAATTAAATTCAAGTTATTATTAATTTTTGAAATTAAACTCAAAATATTATATTATTAAATAAAAAATGATTATTACTCGTCCTTTTAATGTTAAATAGTAGTAAAACATGTTGACATAAAACTATCAAAATTATTTTTCCTTAAAACGATTTTTGAATAGAAAAATCAATAATAAAAATGTATAGAAAAACTGTTTTAAAACATGTATTCATTGATTTTATAATAGATATTTTAACTCATAAATACATTTATGAACCTATTTTAATAATTTTTCGTGAACATGTTTTTCTCACTAAGTAATACTGTGATTTTACAAAAAATTTAAATGGTAAGTACCTACTGTATATATTGCTGAATTCTCACTTCAAGTATCTTAATACATTTCCTATATAGAAGCCAGTAAAATGTATGCGTATGGCATCCTTTTGATTGGATAATTATAGTAAATGTTATTATCACAATTTTTTTTATTCTAAATAAATAAATAAATATTAATATCCAAGTATTATTGCTATATTTTATAGATGTATAACTTTTTTCAAAATGTTATCAAATAATTCTTTAATTTGGTCATTTAAGTATCTGATAATTGAGTTTCATTATTAGATTTGTTGACAAAAAATGTACAGGTTTTCATTGGTAGCACCATTTGGTTTCCATAAAATAAACTATATCGTGTTCGTCGGGTGACTAACTGGAATTATCCAGGAAACCAAAAAAAAAAAAAATGTGACCTATCAATATACATTATATTTAAGGCCGATAAATCTCGTGGTGAAATGGATTTTGCAATAAATTCAAAATTGGTTTAGATTTGGCCACCGGATAAACACAATATAAAAGTTCGACTTGGATAAAAAAAAACACACACACACACACACATACTAGCACACACCCTTACAAAATAGAATCCATTTGACAATATGAATTTATTTCCAAAGTTTTTTTGGTTAAAAGTATGTTAGGAGGTCAGTATTTCATGAGTTTACATATTTGTCGTGTGCTGTGTGTCTAAGCAGTTTGAACGAAGATATGTGATTTAGTACCTTTGCAATTCATAAAACGTAGAGTTTAACGGAAATAATTTATTCTCGCATACAAATGCATATTTCAAGGTTAAAAATTATAAAGTATACAGTATACAATATTATTGAATATTAAAAATTTTTTTTATTATACAAATTTATTTGTTTATGCAAAAAAAAAATTTGTAATTACATATTTTATTCGAAAATACACCTGTATACCTACTCCAAGAAGAGTTTTGAGTTATTTTCTGACGATTACCAATATGTTTAAATGATATAGTTAGTTTAATAAGTGTTTAATGGCGTATAACTGCACATAACCTAGAAAATAAATTTATTTTCACAAACGTATTTCTTTTTCATTTTGTCTATTCTTTTAAAATGTATTTATAGTTTCTCCCTACAAATGTTTAGCATCATTAAACGTTATTGTTATTAAGTATGGAACTCTCAACGATATAACATATCATATACTATACTTGTGTAGATATAAATATAAAATATGTAGTGAAACCGCACAAGTGAACAAAAATGGTATTGTGTAATATCGTACTGTTGTATCAATGTTTTTCTAAGTACCTGTTTCAAAATAATCATAATTTAAGTACAATTTTAAAATGTTGTAGGCTTAGTATAGAAAAGTAAAATAATTATTACGGAGTGTAAAAAAGTTCCATATATACTTATAATATAACTTTTATTTAATGAATACTTTTTTTAAATTGTAAAAAAATAAGTTATTAAAATTTATATATAATTCTTAATACAGTCAATGCAAGAGAAGTTTTCCTAAAATTGGGTTTCAATTTTGTTTTGACAGGATAAGTGTAAGAATGCACACAAAAGTTAAAACCTTAATAACTAGAGTATCAGTCTAGTAAAGTATATCCGTATATTAGAATTTGGATATTCAATGATGTATTTTGTATAGATTTTTCCAATAAAAATATTATTAAATATTCTGAATAATTATAAGGAGTGTTATTCAAAAAACTTAAATAAATACTGGAAAAATGCTGTTCTCTCACATTTTTAATTAACATAATTATAACCAATACGTAAAATATAATTTAGTTTCAAGTCATAAAATAGTAACCAAAATAAAGTATATAATTATGTAAGTATAGCATAAAATAATATTTGTACTTGTATTTAATATTACGGGATAGAATATCCGTATATGTACCGAACAAGTGCAATAGATTTAAAAATTGAAAAACTGTTGTCGTAACTCCATTCGATCCAACGAATTGTGTCCAACTAATTTATGTCTAAAGTTCTATTAGGTCAAAATATATATATTCAATTTATATTTTTATAATTCTTATAGTATATACCTCGTAAATCTATAATACCTATAATATTTTCACAGCAAATGTTTATTCAGTAAGCTATTAAATAAGAAGCTGAAAAATTACAATTCAGATTAGAGAAGTTTTATTATTTCTATAGATATTTACTTTTCCAAAAATACGCCATTAAGCTAAAAAGGTTAAGCAAATATTCCAAAACTGTAGAAAATGTGTATAAATAATAGTTCGAAAATAATAAAATAAAGACCTGTTTAAGAATGAAATTTATAATACAATAATTTGGGTTTATAATTGTCTTTTTTTTTGTATATATAAATATTAACTTAGTGCAAATGTTATATATTTGAATTAAATACTTATCACTTGTAATTAAAAAATAGGAGTGAAAGTATTTCACTCGTCGGATATTATAGGTACGCATGATAAATGTATTGAATTTGAAAGAAATTATGAACCATTTCTATTGATGAAACAATTCTGAGTATAAATATTATAGTTGAAAATTTGATGTCACTATTGTGTAGTTCTATAGTGAATATTTGGTGTAAATTTCCGGTTTCTGGCATTTTAATTTTCCAATTTATAATGATTTCATATATAAATATTATATATTATATTATAATTAGTAACCATGACTAGTTTATTTGTGTTATTTCCCTTATAAAAGGTAGTTTTTTGTTATTCATTTGAAAACTAGTAAGAAAATCGAAAAATGACCAAATAGAACGAATATCCTATCAATAATTCTGTACCATAAAACTCTTATTTTACTCATTCCACAAATAAAAAAAAAAAACAAACGTATACACACATGAAAATAAAATACAAATAAAAACATATCATTGAAACCAAAACATTTTTCGCTACGCACAGAATCTAAATTATGAATATTTTACATATTACACCAAAAATTATTGGTAGTATTATCTTATGTAATATACCTTAATTAAGCGGACAAAAGGTTAATAGTGGACAAAACAATTGTTGGATTAAATTAAGAGTTAGACGATATGTACCATTGGAAATAACGGAAAATTGGATAAAATTGAAATTAAACATACTTCAATGGAGTTAATGTCTAACAACAACCCCTATTTATAAATACATTATAAGTATTTTTCAAATGATTTTTTGCAAAAGTATTTATAAAGTATTATAAATATTGTTTATACGAGTAGTATTATTTTAATACTTTGTCCATCTTTTTACGAGAAAAAAAAATATATTATAATTACTTATACATTAATAATAGTAAATATTTTTGTTTATGAATAAAATATATTAATTTTTAACTTTTGTAAGTATTTTCAGAATACTACGAAGTAGTACAATGGTCGATACTGAAACCAAATTTCATAAATCAGTTTTTATAAGCGAATTTAATACCGCTTAAATTATATTATAACCATACATTTTTCACTGAATAATATATCACATTAAAATGCTACCTCACAATATTATAATACACGATCGTAGAATTTATATTTTATTAGAAATTGTTATTCGATGTAAGAACCTATATCATATTTTATTTAATATGATAATACCTATTCACTTTTATTTAGTAGTTAGAGTTACAATATACGTGCATATTATATACAATTCGATATCTCCACGTTCGTCTGAGTGGAAAACAACATTGTTAGACAAAATTATCGTATGGAATTTAGTGATAAAAGTGGCTTGTAATATAATATAGGTAGTTTAACGTTTCCCGTACAGCTTGAACAGGCGGCTATTAACATACTATTAAGTAGGTAATAATAAATATTGTACAGAAAATAAAATGATAGCAGAAAGTTAATTATTTTATTCGATATTGAAATACCAGTCTACATTTTTTTTCTCATATTTTACTGTAAGTATAGATAATCGAATATTTTTTTATAACATGACAATTAATTGAAACATAGAAAGTCTTATAATTTTATTTTACTCGAAATATTGTTATACCCGCACAAATATTTACACGAAAATTCGACTCGCTACGTTTTTGAACGAGTGTTTGAAATTTTCAGACAGATGACTGGATTTTAAAACGATTATTTTATAAATATATTCTATTCTAAACTACAATTATTAATTATATTATTTGCTTAGGGTGAAATTTAAGCATACAAATTATAATAATAAAGCATTGAGTGTTCAGGTAATAATGAATTCTTTTAAAAATGTTCGAAAATTTAAAATTTAATGTTCCTGTAGGTACTTTATTTTAGTGTATAATAGGTTCCAAAATACATTCGGATTATCTCACTGGGTTCAATGACTATTATCACTATGGACGACATCCTATAAAATCTATATCAAAATATCGATATAATGAAATTGCGGTTTGTACAATAAAAACTATTTTAAGTATATTTTATTGTTATTTTAGGTGTCTCTCTAAAGGTTGGTTTCAACGATGATATGGTAAACTTCAAAATGGACTTGATGATACTGATTTGCATAGCGTGCATCTGCAGTATAATATGTCTTTCTCTTGTTTTGTGCGTATACATATGCTGTTTGTATAGAAAATATCGGCTGCTGTTTCACTCAGGTGAGAGATGGACAATTTTTTCGTAAAATAATAGTTTACGATTTTGTCGATTCGTTTTCTGTTTGGTTATTTCAAATAGAATCGTTTTTAGGTTTCGATTCACAAAAAAAAGTGAATGTTATTTATAGGTCTAGTTCTGGTAAATACCAGTATTAACCGGACTTTATAGTAATAAAAAATAATGATATTTTCAATGCCATAATTTTTCCAATACCAGTATGGAAATGCGGTTTTCCCATAATATGTGAATTAAGTGTGTATTTTATTATTATTTGCAGATAATAATGGATTGTTGCCTGGCACTGTTGTCCAATGATAAAACAAAATTATAATATTTTTCAACAGTTTCCATGAATTTCACGTTCACATTCATATAAATATTAATTGATCTCGGTATAAACTATTAAGTACTATCGACTAACAACAACAACGTTTGTCGGCTGAAAATCGAGGAATTTCGAAATAGCTTTAAGCCCAAAAAATTCTTAAAGGTGTTAAACATAGATAACTATTTTACAATAATTTACAAAAACATATAATTCCCTTCCGAGTAATTTATAGAACCGATATAATCAAAAATAACCGAAAACCTTTTTGTTTTATTTTAAATGAGTTTTAGTTCCGGTTTAGGTTCGATAAAAAAAAATAAACTAATTTCCATATTTATTCCCGAATTAAATTGACCTCTAGAAAATGATTAATATATATCAGTAGAAATATGCCTAGGAAATGTTTTCCAATTATCTATTTGGTTCTTGGGATGTTATCATCGCTCTATGATTTTAGACGCGATAATAATATTTTTTATATATGTATATTGTATATAATAATATATTATAACACGAAACGAATTAGTTATTTTGTTGAAATTTAAAAAAAATGAATGAACTTTCCGAGCATTTTTGGTGAACAAATTAGATATACTTATTACATATATCTGTGTACCAACATAGTGTACATTGATAACATCCTAAGAACCAACTAGGTAATAGGAAAATATTTCCTAGGCGTATTTCTACCGATATATATTAATCATTTTCTATATTTAAATTTAAATCGGGAATAAATATGGAAATTAGTTTATTTTTAAGCCAGTTCAGCGTGACACACCGGGCCACGAATTCGTTCGATTGATAGTGATATTAGACGATATCATCAACGACCCCGACGTTATCGTAATTCATATCATGTTGTTGGTGTGCATCACGTACCTTTGCTTGTACCCGAGCCTGTGCATAGTGCATACCTGGTCGGCCGATTCAACGAATTGACCAGACGTTTCATCTGCTTTTTCTCGACATATTATTGATTTTCTGAATTTACATAGGTTGTTGATAGATTTAGAGTAGATTTTAAACTATTATTTGTCCATATTCCAGTAACTCCTTTGTAACTTCTTGCGAAATATACAGACAAATTATGTTTGTTATGATGTTCCGGGGTGACCAACGCAGCGACGTGATCACCAACGACATCAATGACTTCAGTATAAACGTTAGCTATAGCCTAATCCCCGCAGAAATCTTTACTCACCTAGTAGCCATTGAAAATTTGTTGGAAACGTCCTGCTGTTCGGATCATGAGCTGATTTACGTTTGTGGCCATGGTATAAGATCAAGTAATATGTCTTAAGGTAAACTATCACATAAAATGTATTAATATTTTAACCCTATCGAGTTTTATTATTGATGTTGTCGAATACCCAAAGTAAAATGTGTTATTAATTTACAATTTTAGTTTAAAAAATTAGATTAGAAGTAGAAGTTAGTCATGCCACTTCTCTAAAAAAAAAACTTTATCTCAACTATAAAATTAAAATAATCATAATTTTATTGAATTATTTCTAGGTTTATGAAATTCTAAAATATTATTTTAAAATTAAAACTTTACGTGAATTGAAATATGAATATATATATGAATATAAATATAATATATATATGAATGTAAATATAATATATATATATATATATATTTATATACTCTTATATATGAACTATTCAAACTATAATTATATTATTATATTTTTACAATATTCTATCATGAGTTATTATAATATATTATATAATTTTCATATTTTCAGTAGCTCATAAATCACAATGATAAAAATTACGAGAATTCAAGTCTTATATATCAATTTCTATGATAATTTAATTGTTTTTTTTTTTTTAATTAAACGTATCAATTTTTTCCTGTATAAATAAAATCTACTTCGGGAAAATATATACTCCTGAATAAATAATTATTGAATTTGTCATTGTGTTTACATAAAATTGATTTTCCAGATTGTTGTAATTTTAATTCTATACATTCAATGTTTAAAATTTTAAAATAATACTTACGGAATACGAGGAGATTTAGAGTCAACATTTGAAAGAAAATTTAATACACTCATATGAACATAATAATGAATTCAATTATGTTTTCAGAAGTTTTAGCACCTTTTTTTTTTTTTTTAACATATTGATGGAACGTATTTGATGTAAAAATGACATCTCCTCAAGTGT
This sequence comes from Pemphigus obesinymphae, assembly GCA_025469235.1. Lineage (NCBI taxonomy): Eukaryota > Metazoa > Arthropoda > Insecta > Hemiptera > Aphididae > Pemphigus > Pemphigus obesinymphae. The sequence continues at coordinate 6,075 of JAIPRL010001735.1, read as the reverse complement.
AATTTTTGCAAGAATTAATTTTGTCTTTATCATTTGCAGGAAATGATATACAATGAATAATAAGTGATGGTTGAAGACTACTTGATTTTACACCGTTGTTATGAACTTTATAAAAAAAAAAATCCTTATCAAGCAAACACCAAACAGACAAAATGGCGTTTCCAATATCGAGACTGGTAGTAAAGATATTCTAAATGTTCACATTTTAACGTTCATTCTGATATCATCGATATCGTTGTTGATCACGTCATTGCATTGGCCACCACAGGACATCCTGACGAATAGAATTCGTTTGTATCTTTTGCAAGAATATAGTCACTTAGAAATTGAAGAAAATTGGACAATTAATAATTTAAGATGTACTCCAAATTGATCAACACCTAATCAAATATAAATTCATAATAGGATAAAATGGAAAAAAAAGAGAAGACACTAGACAGACTGTTGACTCGCAGACAAGGTAAACATTTGCTACAGGCTTAGGCACAGTCACAGGTTCGTGATGCACATTTACAACATGACACTGATTATGATGTCGTTTATTATGGTCTTTGATAATACCGTTGTATATTATACACGACCACGACCCCGGTGCGTCCCGTTGCATGGGCCGCCGTGAGTTATTAACACCGGTTGATAGTGTGGTGGGTACGATTTACATGGAAGAAAAACACAAAAAAATTGTTAATTATTATCTATTGTTAATTAAATTTACAATGGTTTACAGTAACTTATTATATCTAAAATTAATTTAGTTGATAAAAAAATTGAAACAATATTCATTTAATATTATATGTGTATAAATTGTACCACGTTAAATAGCATTTTAATGAAAATTCAATTGACTTTAATAATAACTTTAAATAATAGGTTTAGTCTGATGACAAAATATGATTGTGTATTATATGAATAGTAGATACATATTCCATTTTTGATTAGACGTATAAGCCCTTACTGGTTATTATTTTTTTTTTTTTTTGTAATATATAGATCATATAATATGTTAATATATATATACATAACATATTATATGACATATATATATATATATATATAAGGGCTTATACGTCTAATAAAAACTAGTTTAATATGTACTATACATATAATACAAAATCATATTTTGTCATTTATGATAATTTATTATGTTTTGTTTTGGTGTTTTTCTTCCATGTAAATCGTACCCATCACATCAGTTTTGATTAGACTTGGGGGGTAATTATTATTATTATTATTTTTTTTTTGTAATATATTATATGATCTATATATTACAAAAAAAAAAAAATAACCTGCTAAGGGCTTACAAGTCTAATCAAAACTGTTATATGTACTATACATATAATACATAATTATATTTTGTCATCAGATTAAACCTATTGTTTAATATTAAAGTCTATTGAATTTTTATTTAAATGCCATTTAACATGGTACAATTTATAGACATATAATTTTAAATGAATATTGTTTCATTTTTTTTATCAACTAAATTAATTTTAGATATAATTACTACTGTAAACCATTGTATATTTAATTAACAATAGATAATAATTAACAATTTTTATAAAATGTGTCAATTATACTATACCTACCAGTTATTTATATAATATTATAATTTAAATTGTTGAAATGTCTATATTAAAAATTTTATTTTATATACTTTAAAATTTAAATCACAAAGCTTATATTGTAAAAGCTCAAATTTTTTTTATATTTTTAATATAGGTACGATTTCGTTTCAAAATATATTTCATTATAATAATTGTGAAGTACCTATTAATGTTTTAATATTTATATTTTATAGGAATAAATGTATTCCTGTTAATTTTTTTTTTTTTTTCATAAAAACTCATTTTGACTTTTAAACAATTTATTAAAAAAAAAATAAATAAATAAAATTAAATAAATAATCAAAAGAATTGAAATAGAAACCATAAAGCAGTAAAAAATTAGTTTCAGTTTTTTTTTTTTAACTGTACCTATCTATTTTGGATTTCAAATAAAAACATTTGAAAACATACAAATTCTTAGAGATAATAAATGTTTCCTGTTATGGAGATTGAAAGCGGCGATGTCTGTTTCTTTCTATCACATGCGTAACATAGCAATTTAAACCTTTTTTATATCCAACGTACCCATGGATCTAGTTATGCGATAAGGATTCTAAAAACTGATCTGAATTCATCGTAAAATTTTCTCTAGAACGATATTTTTGATTTGTCCCCTTATATACCTCTAAAATTACCTTAATATATTTGGACATTTAAAAGTTTACATTTTCAATTATTATGAAAACCCAAGGAAAATGTTTAAAAAGTGGGAAAGTCGGTTTAAAGTAGATTTCACGACAAATTTGGATCAGTTGTCATAATCCTTATTTTGTATTTTCGCTTTCTCTATATTGTTAAATAAATTTTCATCTTATTTTTTTATTATTATTAGTTATATGTTTGTATAAGTACACTTCAATCCAAAATAAAATTATATGGTTAAAAAAAATTATAAATTAAATTCCAAAACTAATAATTTTTCATGCTTTTTAGATAATCATTTTATAAATATTTTAGTTCACACTTAAAAGACTCTAAATTTGAATACAAGTTATTTAATCATATCAAAATAATATATTTTATTGTTCAAACTGTATTTAAAATATATGAATTTCAACTCTTAATTTATCGAAAATGCACCAGAATACACAACCAAAAAATAAATATATTTTTAGTTAGCATTAAATATTAAGTCAATTGAATGTATACTTTTATAAATAGTATTTAATGTCCATCAGATATTTTATTTTTTAGACTTATTTTTCTATTTTTATAATCAAAAGGTTTGTCTATATATTTCATGAAAATGTTTTCAGAGAAAACAGTTTACTATTACAAACTACTACATGTAATATCATTTATGAGTGGGCGGGACAAAGATAGAAATTACGTTGAAAATACTATTTTTTAGGAAGAGAGAAGGTTAGATTCAGTTTATTAATTTTTATAACAATACCTAGGAAATTTATCTGTTTTGGTAGTAGTTTACTTATAAATTCTGTGCAAAATAATAGGAAAATCAAATTTTTCTAAATTATTTACCTACTTCATAGAAAATAGATTATATATTTTTCTATAAGAAAGGTCTTCTCCTCAATTTTTTACTTTTATAACGAGAAATATGTATATTGTAAATTCATTCATACATACATAATAAAAAAAAGAAAAACTTAATTTTTTCAGTAGGTAGGTAGGTTTACCTATTTGATTATTATTTTTTTTTATATTAATTTTTTAATTTTTTAACAGTTTCGTTTTAGGTTTTGGGTTAAACCTCATTAGTTCTTTACTAAGAATGAAATTTTACGATCAATAGTAATATTTATCATAACTTTAATTCTAAAGCCTACCCAATAAGTACAAATATGATTTGCTTAACGGAAACAGAGACACATACCTAATATACTTATATTTTAATTAATATATACATTTAAAAATGAAAATTTTAATAATAATATTAATAAAAAAATCCGATTTACACTTTAAGCACAAATAGATAAAAAAAAAATAACATATTAGATCTTACAAAAAATATTTCAAACAATTAAATTAATTTTAATATATATATATCTAAAAACCCTATTAAAACTGATACTATAAATTCCAAATAATTCTAACAATTCATTTTGACAAAAATATGCTTATTTTAATTCCATATGATATAAATTTGAATATTTCCCCCTAAACAAACCTAACTAAGAAAATAAATTTAATATAATTTGTGACATAGGAAGTAAAAATAATTTTGAAATAAATACAATCAAGAAAATTCACAAAAAAAAAATAAAAGTAAAATTACATAGTCCTATTAATATACTACTTAGAAATATTTTGTATAATTAGGTACTATTCTATGAAATACCACAACTTTTTACCAGGTAAATTTGATAATATTTTAAATAACAATTGTAATAATGTAAAAATTTCTTTTAAAACTAATTATTAATTCTATTAATTAAAAAATAATAAATCATAAAAATTAAAAACTTAGTTTTTATCAATTATGATAATCAAGGCGCTTATAAGTTTATATACGTTTGTCGTTTATGTTTATCATAGCTGCAATACATTTTATATTGGAAAAAATAGTAGAAGTTTAAAAATTCGATACAAATAACTTATTTCAGAAATAATATTTAAAACATATTCTCCTAAATATAATTTTGGCAAACACGTCTTGATTAGATTGTAATCATAATATACATTTCAATACAGAAAAAAATTTAATAATATAAAATAACGAAAAAAAAAAATATATATATATATAAATTCAGCATTAGAAGAATTACTCATTTATAATGAAGTTCACCTTTTCACGGGTAAAATTTTTGGAAAACAATTATCTAGAAAGCGAACTCCAATTTCCAACGTAAACGGAATATTTCTAAAATAATTTTAAAATTAATTAACAATATTATTTCCCAAAATCTTCGGTCACCGTCCATTACGGATTCAGATATAATACATAAATTGACGTATTCGATCTTCACTCAAAAATAATTCTACCTTGAGGTTTTGTTTCTCAAAAAAAGTTAAGCTTACAAGTGGTCTCATTAATTATAAATATTATATATCACAAATACAGTCGGTAACCATATTATTATACAACTTTTCGTGTTATTTTCCTTTTAATAGGTAATTTTTAGTTACGTTTTTAAAAACAACTTAAATAATCCCAAAATTATCTGTATAAAGTACCATCTAGAACATCAAAATTCATATAGGTACCAGAAAACTCTTACATTACTCCTGTTTCTTGAATACATTACATTACATAATTGTAAAACGTTTAAATTCATATCTACGTTTCAGAATTTAATAACTATTAATAAATACATCATATTGCGTATACATTTTAGGTATTTTATTTATTATTAAATTTATTTTTAACACAGTATTTGGGAGTTTCTTAAACCTGAATATTGGCCATATTACCTATATTCTACAATCTACATACTTGTACGAATTTATAATCTCAAAGTAATTACACACACCAGGAGAACTGACCGATTTCCTAAAAAAGTTTAGATTCTATTAAAAATAATATTAAATTAAAAATGGAAAAAAAAAATTGTATTTATATTTTATCGTATATTATAGTTATCCATACGCGTTAGCTGAAAATTAAATTTTTTGTAGCTCAATTAATATTGTTTATTTTTATTTTCCGGATTTGGATTCAGTAATATTTATTATTCCCTAATTTTTTTTTAAATTATTTGTTTTCGAATAATAGATATCACTATGATATAATCGTTAATTGTGATGAAAGAACAATATGTACTAATTCAAGTATAAAATAAAGTGATGAAATCATGTTAAAAAATCACTAGGAGGTACTAAATTAAAAATAATATTAAAAGTATTATCGGTACACATCGTTTATCCTCCCGCCACCTGACACTATCAGAATTTTTGGGTGTATTGAATCAATAAAATTGTATAGGTATCTAATTATTCTACTCATCATCTTTCAGTTACGCCTATATAACCGAGCGATGAGACATGGCTCATTTCGCTCACTCAGACAGTTCAATTCTAAAATATCGTCCGATTTGCTGCGTGAAACATCAATTTTACTTAAATGATAATTTATGTTCAATTGATTGTAAACAACTAATATGTAGTTTTTGATTAGAAATGCATTTTTATACTATGATTCAAGCTAAGTAAAAACAAATTTATATAAATTAAATATCTTCCTGTGTATATTTCGACAATATTTCTGTGTATTATTACGACGTTTATGAAACTCATGTGACATTATATCTATGATAAATTTACAAAATATATTCTCCGGCATCTCCAACATAATTTTCAAATAATAATCTGCTATTTACAAACTTTTTTTTAAATATATGGAGCTGATATTAATCTATTCTATAATACCTGTTAATTTTCATTTCCAGTTAAAACGATTCTTGTATCGGTTCCAGTTCTTCTATTATTTTTTCTGATTCTGGCACCGGTTAATTTCAGTTGGGTAGATACCAGTTCTTAGTTTAAACAAACCATTAAAACTTTGTTTGAT
>JAIPRL010001734.1:0-74587 GCA_025469235.1 Pemphigus obesinymphae | reverse complement strand
TGAGTTACTTGTAGAATTATTTATAAATATAAATAAATACCCAGTTTCTACAAAAAGAATTTGTTTTTATTTAACAAATACGTATTTCGAAAACAATGTTCTCATCTTCAGTGTTAAACAACTACTTTTATTGAAAGTCTATAACTTACAGTTTATAGAATATTTTTTTAGTTGTAACCCTTATTTAGGAAAATATTTTCAAGATTTATTTCATAACAACTGATTAATTAGGTATGTATTATTTCTACAACATAATTTTATCGAGGCCTGTTAAACAATTGTATTTAGTTTAAATAAGTTAAAAATAGAGGCGTTTTGACCATTTCAAAATAATAGAAAATTATTAGTGGCAGATTTTGGTAATATTTCACATGCTTTATTCAAAATACTATTTAAATATTCTGAGTACCTTTATTTATATATATATTTTTTTTTTTTATGGAAGTAAATAATAAAGAATTTTGAATACATTTTTGAAGTAATAGGTAAATTATTTAGAAAATAATGTTTTTTGTTATATATAAATAGAGAAACAATGATTCCGATTATTGCAATTTTTCGGTATTATCATGAAACATATTATATTATATTCGAAAAAAATTTTTATCTTACAATTATTTTACTCTGTTTATCAATTTAAACACGCTAATGAGGAGAAATGTGAAATACATTTTAGTATAAGTGTGTTTTGTTTAGAACTCTACGGTGTATATGGGCTTATCGGCGACTTATGCTATTACGTGTAAAACGACAAATGGAAGGACGCTTAAAAAATATCCATGGGGAGGGTTTATGACACACGGGTTTAGAAAAAAAAGTCGATTCTATACATTGCACTTGTTGGCTAAATCGACTGTTGCTATACATTAAATATAATATACCGAATAATTCTTTTATCGTGCACAACAAATTTTCTTTTTGTATATTCATCTTTTTAATTTTAGATTAAAAGATTATGTTTTTTTTTTTATTTCTGTATACATATTTTTTGGTGTAAAATATCGATCAGGAGTTTGGATAAAAGAGTTATTTTGATAGAAAATTGGTTCTTGTTGGTACTATAAAGAGGTTTTTTTCAGTAATTATCTTATGCATAAAAAGCAAAATATAAAACCTATTTTGAAAGCATGCTAAATTCCCAGTTTATAAACGTACCTATTTTAAACAATAATCTAAAAATATAAACAAAACAAATTATATCTATGTTTTTCGTAACCAAATAAACATTTTTTTTTATAACTATGTAATACAAATTTTACAAAACGAATAATATCTACCCTTCTGGTAACTAAATCAACAAACTTGTAAGTATATATAAATAAAAAATTCTACAAGTAACTCAACACCAAAATAATAAACTTGTAACAATTTACTAGTTACTACGGATAAACGGACAGATGAATAGACCAATAAGTGGAAACATAGAGGGTACAGATGTCGAAACTTATATTTTCAAAAGTAAAACTACCTTTTTGAATGGAAATGTTTGATAAAAGTAGGGGAAATAATAAAATAACAAATACATTTTTCATGGTTACATAATAATTTTAAGCTTGCTAAATATAAGTTCAGACACATAATTATATCCTTCTAGTGACCGTCCATCTGTAGTTACTAGTAAATAGTTACGAGGAACAATGGTATTTTGGTTAATAAGAAGATGGATATTATTCATTTTGACATTTTTTTTTTAGTTTATTGTTAAAAATATTTTTAATCCAGGGAATTTAGCACACTTGTCAAGTGGGCTTTTCAAACTTTTTTTATTATTCTTTGTTATATAATATATTATTCATATAGAGCTGCGCTCAGAATTGTTTTTCGAATGCAATGAGTTATTATTGCTTTCAAATTTTAAGTAATAATACGACACTACCTATATAGTGTTAGACTAAAATCGAGAGGTCCAGATCGCGATTTGGTTGAAGTGTATTTAGTAAATTGACATAGGGATTGAAGAACAATATTGGTGTAGATTTAAAAATAACTAATGTTTTTAACTATTATTATTGGGACGAAAGAACGATGAATCAATTTCTACCATCTGTATCTGAACCAAATTTTTTTAATATAAACTAAAATACGATTATGAAACTACTTTTTCATAAAACTTTTAAATTTTATATTATATTTTATTATTGTCGTTTTTTAGGGTTAAAATTTTGGTTAAATGGCAAGTAATATGTATTTCTAACTTAATATTGCAACGGTGAATAGTTTTTAAATTTTAATGTATGCATATCGAATGTTATATGAATAATCTTATATATATTAGCATTTAGTATATAGATAAGAGTAACTAAGAAATTACAAGGATAAAATATAATGAAAATTCAAAAATTATTTATAAAAATCTAGTGGCATAAGTATTTTATGTTTATCCCTTAACTGCATGAGCTATCATATATGATATGTTGATTTTATACCCATGTTATAAAATTTAATTTTTATAATAATTACAAACCAGCATAATTGGATGATTATATATATTGTATAGAACGTATTAAACATTTTTTTGAATTTTAATTAAGTTTATTGAATAAAATATGATACATTTTGTAACGAAAAACTCGTATCATAAAAATATGGGATTTTTATCATTTTTATTTATAAACTGAGTTGGCACTGATGTTAATATGTACATGATAAAATCATTCTTTATTACCCATATTGTAAAAATCATTTTCTAATGATTAAAACAAAATATTTCTCTCCAATTTAGTGCTAACCACGAAAACATACGCATATCACATATGATAAGGCATGCGTTCGATAACCGCTTTTCTGGTCAAAAATATCGTTGAAAACACGAAATTATTTTACGACCATGTGTGACACCTGTGCTATATATGTACTATGAGTACTTACCTACTAAATAATATTCGTCAATTACAGTTATCTAGGTACTTACTTTGTTTTATAGTTTCTTTGCAAATTCTTTGTACACCTAATAATTTTAAATTATGAAAAATATTTAGTAGACAGCTTTTTATGTTACGATATATCATAATTATTGTACAAAAACCAGAATGGAGTAAAATGAAATGAAATTACATGACATATCATATATGATATGAAGAAAAATGCCTCCAACGCATACCTTATCATATATGATTGTTAAAAATTAAGTCCTTGTAGAGATTTATTGGTTGAACTTAGATTTTTAAAATTATTTTTTTTGAATTTCTGAGACAATTTACATATAGCTGATTTTTTTCCCACAAATCTAAAATGCCATGCAGTTAAGGGATTTATAATAAAAAATATAAGATTAAAAATTATGAATATTTATACGGAAAATTGGGTGAGTACTCTAGAAGAATCATCACGACTACACATGAATACGGGAAAACGATATAGATACGTCAATGACAAACAGCTTAGCCGAAATCATATTATATATTTATATTTTCAGGTTATAATTAATTTATTTTTGGAAATTTTTTTCGTTTATCGTCAAAATTGTAATTGGCAACATTACTGTTAAGATACAAGAGTTTTACTTTTTTCAATTAACAACTTCCCTCTGCCTATTGAGTATTAAAACGAAAACAGCTGCATATATATATATATATATATATATATCCAACAGGCTTACATTAGTGGGGTTGAAGTATTTGTGTTGAGAGTAAGGATAGTTCTGACCGTAGAGAAGGACGAAAGTAGAGAGTTTTCGAATGGGTGTAAGTTGGAGAAATGAAAATTTAATTGCCAGGGATCTTTCGAAAACACATGGTCCCTGCTTCCCTGCTGTTGCAGTCACTCCGACGACGAATACGAATATAATATACACCACCATAATTAGTTAAAACTAATAATAATACTTTACTACTACCACTATTACCACTAGTACCACAGTTACCATATAATATACTACTACCACATTATAATAATATTATGTCACTGCAGAAATATTATAGCACATCTCAAAACCGACGTTCTTGACTTTGCATAAGTTTCAGTTACATGATGATATTATGCCGTTTGTATTAAAATAGTTCAGCATGAGTAGACACTGTCGTTTGTTATACGGATTATTATTATGAAACACGCGAGACCGATAAAATACAGGTGTAAGCGTTAGTTGGAGGGAAAATACTTTTTTGAGAACACGAGCATTACAATTTAAAATATATTTTATATTTGTCTTTTCCGATTAAAAAATTTTAGTCCCAAAAACACTTTATTAAAGTATATTTTGATTATATTTAATATTGATATATTAAATATTTTTTGTATTATTTTTATGTCTAATAATTGTTATAAACATACCTAGTATTATTTAGTTTCCGTGTTATTTAAGTATACGTAAATGTTACTTATGTGACATTGAAAATATTTATTGTACATATTGTTAAATCGTAAGACGGGTAATTTATAAATTAAATATTTTCGACGAATTATAAGTTACAAGTACTTATTTGTAGTGATTTATAGAATAGTCGATAAATAATTGAAATACACTTTTCTAAAGGAAAATAAATTGCACTAGAATATCCTTTTAGCGTGGTCTAATATTACAAACAGGTATTTGTTCTACGAAAGCATAACTCTTGTCTATTGTATTTTAATAAAAATAATATATACAGTAAAGACCATTTGATAATGAATTTCAAAATTATCAAATACATAAAACATATTCAAGTATTAATGAAATTAAAAACTTTATATTTATATATACTATCGACATTTTGGATAATATAAACAAGGATTTATTGGTTAAAAACTAAGAACGTAACTCTAAACAAAGCTTTAATAATATATTTCGTTTAATTTTGATATAAATACATTAAGTGAAGTATTGTATATATTTATTTTACACATCATTTGAACTAAATATGAACACAATTTAACTAAATATTCAGTATAATATAAGTATTATATTTTATTTCGCATAAGTGTCTAAAAAAAAAAAAATATAAATACGAGATTGTTTACTAAAAAATGTAATCTATTTTATATTTTTATTTACAATTTCCTTTTAGTTATGCGATAAATCGATATTAGTATAATATATATACTTTACATATATAAACAATAAACATACACATAAATATATATTGATGTATATATATATATATATATATATTATATATGTATATGATATGATCTATCAATCTTATATAATATGCCATTACCTATATTATTATATTTAATTTGATCATATTCATAAACTGGTTTTTGACATATTCAATTATGTTTATAATATTATTATAAATATATTTAATATAATACTTTTTAAAAATATTAAATAAATAAATAATATTAAATATTCATAGACATTAAACTCATAAAATATACCAGAAATGGATATATCCTACTTTGAGTATATAAACATATATTTGATCATATAAAAAGTACATTATACTTTATGAAATTCACAACAAAGAAACCAATACGAAAAAAATTGGAGTTTAAATTCATATTTACAGATATTGAGACCTAAATTTCAAAGAATAATAGTTAATAATCTGCTAATTATAAAATATTTGGCTCTGGCTATTCGAACGCACTTCTTACGTTGATGTCATTAATATATGAAAATGAAATTTGTGTAATCTACAATTTGATTAATTTCAAAAAACTTTGAATCCAGAAGAATTATGAAAGTATTTTCCTAAGAAAGACTCACAAAATCTTTAGGATGGAGATTATCAGCAGTAGGATATTTAAATTAAAATAGACAAGGAGTATAATATAGGCATCAGTAAATGTCCTTTTTTTGATAACCAGATAAAAAACTGTATTTCCCCGATCTAAAAAAAAAAAATGATTTTGATGAGAAATTACAGGGTAACTCCCTGATTATCTGAAAAATATTAAAATTGATGAAAAAAATATAGAAGGCAGTAAACAAGAGTACACTACTGCTTTGTGGGTTTTTTTTAATTCTCGGCACTTAAATTATAATGTTTTAACCTGTTCATCTTATTTAGGTCCTAACCTCTGATTACTTATACTAGTATACCGTTTTTATATATATAAATATTAGTAACGGCTAGTGTTATGGAGCACAGGGGCACCTGTGCTCTACCTAAAATTTCAGTAAATTATTGTTTATACTTATTTATAGATTTTAAAATAAAGTAGTAGTGCCCGCAAGTATTATTTTTGCAGATTTTATCACGCTTAACACAACCATTAGCGAATACCAGTCGCTGGACTGTTATCATAGGCGGAAACCTTCATAGTTTAATGACGGTTTTCGGTTTTGTTTTCAGCCACACTCCCGATATATTTATTGAGTGCATTATAGATAACTTAACGAAAATACTGGTTTGAACCATCTTTTTTGTCCACGGATGAATATAAAAAATATATTTTATACGTCCCAAATACTTTTTAATATCAATTATCTACTATAAAATTGGTTTTTCGTAATGTGCGTTCTGAAAATTTCAATAGGTATTTTCGTTATTATAGTTTGTAGTATTTTCGGCACCAGATATTTCACGCACGAGCCTAGTGGCGGATCTAAGAGTTAAGTGCTGGTCGGAAAATTCAGAGAGAGGGTCAACTAATAGGTTTAATTTGATTCGGTACTTTTACCCAAACCAAACCCAACCGGGGCTAGGATTTACGATTTGAAGGCAGGAGCGTGATTTGAGGAATTCAGACTATACTTTTGCAGCTTTTCTTTTTATATGTGCTGATGGCCTGCATCAAATATTATAATTATAAGGATACTTTAAAATTGAAAAAAGTTATTTAGGCCTATACTGGAATGCTAATGCACCACCTATATATATATAGTTGGGAGAGAAGGCGAAGGAGAAGAAGATATATATATATATTTATATATACCCAATAAACGAAAAAAAATCCTGTACATATCTGTACGCACCAATGAATTTTTTTGCCTTTTAAATTAATTTGTAAGAACATACATGTATATTCAGAGTGATTGTGGGCTGGTACTGGTACTATAGGGTGTTATTATGTAGTTTTGTTAAAATCCTTATAAAAAAGTTATCAATTTTTTTAGGACGTAGATAATTTTTACATTAAAAATAGCCTGATGGAACGTAAAACTGACCTACTTAAAATATTTAAATTCCTATTTAAAAACTGAAATGACGCCCTTATTTGAGCCCCTCCCCCCCCAAAAAAAAAAATATTTAAAGTTTTTTGAACTTATGGAGGGCCTTAAGCTAAAAATAAGAATCAAAAAAATGTGTTGAAAAGATATCGTATTTTAGATTCTGAGCATAGCGAGGGAGCTGGTGGTTTTACAATTATGTTTATTTTTTTTTCTCTGTTAACAAATTTAGTACCAGAAAGAGTGCTCCTATCTTTATAAGCTTACATGTTTTCCTGTAGCATATTTTATCTAGGTGGTACTTAAAAGAGGTCATTTTTCGATTTTCTCAACAGTTTTTTAATGCCTAAAATAGAACTACAAAAAAATGGGGTAAAAACTTCAAATATACTATTTTGTCAAATCGAAATTTTTCATTTCTTCATAATTTCGAAAATAATGACTTGAAAATCTTGAAATTTACATTGAATATTTAATTTTATATTATATTTACGTTTATTAAGTATTTTAAATTTTTTTTGCAATTTTGGGCTATTTATAGACATTTTTAATTTTGAGGTTTCTAAATCCTTTTTTAAGAAAGGGAAGTTTTGGGTTTTAAGGCCTGCAAATTTTATATAATATTATATAAACGTTGCTCTAACTAAATTCAAAAAATCTCGAAAATCCGTAATCACGATTTTTTTTTTTTATTGGCATTTCAATTTTTCCGACAAAATTATCAATTTTGAGTTGTTTAAGGCCAAATAGTTGGTAAAATGAGATTTTAAGACCTAAAAATTTTTTAATATAACGTTAGTCGTACATTAATTTAACTAAATTGAAAAAATTCGACGGAAAAATAGTGGTTTTACAATGATGTTTGTAACTTTGCACCAATGAAATTGCCGTTTTTTTATATGTTTTTTTTTTTAAAGGCGGGAACCAAATTCGCTTTCGTATTTTTGTGCTATATAATAATATAATTAATATTAAGAGGTATGTATGCTACATTGAAGCTATGTTCAGAATCGTTTTATTGATGCAATGGTTTCTCATATATTTGAAATGCAATACATCCACCAAGCGTATCCTGCCCCATAAAGAAGTGCATCCACCCTTACTGGCACCCAACGAGTGAAGTGCGTTTTTTTTTTTAAATAATGGAGTCCGCTGCCCCTACCCCCATACTTAAGTCCGCCTTGCTACGAACTGTTCTGTGAAAAGAAGTCGATAGCTTTCTGTCACGTTTAATTAAATGATTGTATAGGTAAGACTTTAGATTAGAGGGGCCCTCGGAATAAAAATATATGCTAAAGGCACCCGTCGGCATTTGTCTCGGCCGAACGTTGGAAACGCAAAAATCCGGCGGTCGGCCGGACAATATATATGCGTTCGGACGGTTTTTATAACGTTCGAAACCGATCGAACGCGGCGTAGTATATTACGTTCAATATGCGATTTGTTTTTCACATATTGACCGAATCGCGAGGATTCATCGCGAAGAAAACGGGTCGCGCACAGATATCCGGCGAGGGCCGTCCCGGTCGTTGGAACTTTAACGGTTCGCCGTGGAAGGGATAAGGGGACGCGCACATCCGACGCAGGGACGGGAGACGAGACGACGGTTAAAAAGTTTGGCGGACGGAAATGGAAATCGGCGACCGCGAGATAACGCCGGGACGACCGGGGCCGCGCGCGTATCACTCGGCGGCGGCAACGTCGGTTTACATCGTCGTTATTTCAAACGTCGGGTCGCGGTGACCGTATTCGCGAGAAAGTCACCGCACGAATTTCATTACGCGCTCGGGAATCTCGTTTACATAGTGCCCGCGTAACGTCACGTGCGTTTACATAATATTATTATACACACGCGTACACGGACTATGTAAAATATACATATTTGTCTATACACATACATATATATATATATAAATATATACGAACATTTCATATGTGCACGCGTAAAAGTGTATATAATAACGTGAGAAGGGGTTGTTGGTGTAAGGATTTCGGGTGAGAGACGAGAGATGCGGACGAGATGAGGAGACGCGCCGTGCGAGGGTAATAATAATATCGCTCTAGAAACGATGGTGGTGGCCATCCTCCGTTCTTACAACCGTGTGCGCTAGGATTTGCCGTCTTTGTTCTGTGCGCGCAACACTACCGGTCGTCCATCGCGCTGCATCGAATCATCGTTCCCCGTGCTCGTGCCGGCCGACGACACGAGCCCTCTCCGACGCGGCCCCGTACAGCATCCGGCGAATTCTCATTTGCATACCGTAATGCGTTCTCGTAGCATTCAACGCGGAACGGTCTGCGGCCGCGCTCCGCGGATGCGGTTGCATTGATCGCTGGAAAAGGGGGAGGGATCGGTACCTTTTTTTTGTCCGACAGGCTACCCGTTTATCCGTTTTATTTGCGTGAACTGTAAGTTTTTGTCCAGGAAAAAATGAAAATGAAAAAACATTTCACCCTCGACCACGCCGGCCGTCGTCTAGCCCGGAGTCGTTCAAGAGAATCATCCCTTCCGTTGTTAAACTATACGATTCCGACTGAGCAACCCCACGATCGCACCTGCTGCAGTCTCCTCAATAGCATGAATTGGAAAATAATTTCGTCCCCGAACGTTAGTAGCAGCCTTCCAATGCACTATGATTTCGAAATCGATTCTATATCCCGAGCGAAACCGAAAAGTCCAGCCGTTGAAGTGGTTCTGGGTAACTTGAAAGGACACTTCACACGAATCCGGATTTAGATAGTGTGTTCTCAATCCTGGAATGCAGTCGGCGAAATGAAGTTTTAGCAGTCGGCAAAAAAAAAAAAAAAAACAGAAAGTCGATAAACTATGAAATGTTTAGTCGGCAAAAACAGAAATAAGTTGATGACCTTTTTTTTTTTTTTGCTTATTTACATTTCAAAATTGCATTATTTTTATCGATATTTTGGACACACAAATATACCTTTCCTCCTCCCACGTATATTTTTTTTACAGTGGTTATATGGGGGATTTTTGGTAATATAAAATACGCTCAGTCAGAATAGAGTGACCGTACCTCCTCTTGTTTGAAGAACCTTACAATTTTTCTGGATTTGGTCCCGTTGTTCTGGACCACCGTCCAGTTTTTCTTATTTAAATTTTTTTCTAAGAAAAAATGTTAGAAAATTGACAATTAATATTTTTTTTTACCATTTTCAAACCGATTTAAGAAATGTTAGTAGAAAATATATTACGAAATTCATTATTCTATTGTTTTCCCTGTTCTTTTTTTACATTTTTAAAATACAATCACCCTAATTTAAATTACATATAATTTTCATCCAAGTGAATTTAAAACCAAATCATCTATTGTCAAAATTGAGAACAACATTTTTAAGAGTACGTCGGTTGTTTTTATCTTACAAAACCAATTTTCAAAAAAGTAACAGTTGTCTATATATGCCAAAAAAAAAACGTTGTTTAATTTGTAAATAATATTTTTCATGATGCGTTTGAAATAATAAAAAAAATACTTCAAAGTGCGCTTGGAAATGTGGTTTTTTTTTATCAAAAGTAAGAAGCATAAATATATAATGGTTATTGTATTTCCTTACTGGTATGAATATAATATATTCATGTTACTGGGCTTGATAATATTCTGAAATTATCACAGTGGGAATAATTAATCTAAAAAAATGTTACCTGGGGTATAGAATATATAGGTAAAATATATTAGGAGTTTTGTACTTGGAGATAAAAAAATTCTAAGAGAAACATACTGTATAATGTACGGTGAAGTAATGTACATGAGTTTTAAAACCTGAACCGGAGTACAAAATTTTTTAATTTATTAAAGAATCTCTAAAAGAACCGGAATCTTTTTTAACCATTTAAAATTATAATTTAACCATTGCAGTTGACATTAATTAGTAAAAATTGATATGGTTTATAGAATCCTATTCTAATAGGAACTGGCAAAAAGATCCCCGTATTGATTTTTGTTCTGAGAACGGAAACCGAAACATTAAAATATTATTTTATATAACCATAAATGTACTCTAGAGGCATATCTTGGTTTTACAATTATGGGTTATTTTATGCCTGTAAATCTCAAGTACAAGTTGTGCTACAAATATTCTAAACATTTTTAAGAAATGGATTTTAAATAATTAACAGAAAATTATAGTTATCATTCTCGTTCACTGAGCGTTATTCAAAATCATCCGAACAATAGAAATAATTTAAATTTACACTCAAATTCAAAACATTCACCAATAGTGTGGTATATCCTGTCCGACTAGCGAAGAACTGCCACCCACATAATGGCCGACATTTTATTTTAATAGTTATGACATTTTTAAAAAATGCATTGTGTATACATTTAATTTAGGAAATATCAAAACATATATCTTATAATATTCCTTAGAATATATCTATTATTTATATATATATATATATAATATTCTTATAGATGTCATATTTCAAAAATACCAAATATTAAATATTATAAAAGACAAAATATTTTTATATTCTATGTCCTACTTTAGTTTTTAAATATATATTTTCAATAAATGGGCTAAGTTGGAGGTATACTCGTCTATGTTAATAAATAAATAACATAAATTAATGTACGAGTATACATGTATATTTATATAGTCTGTTCAAAAAAATATTAGTTTAAATTGGGTATTTTTTCAGTTTTCCATAATACAAATATAAATAGGGTTATAAGTTATAATTAAATTATAAAAAACATTGATGTCCTATAAGAAATATATAAACCGGTCATGGTTAAGAGTAAAAAAAAGCATTATAAATTATATACGATCGTATTTCAATTTATTGGTATTAAAATTATGAATTCCGCAAAATGTATATCTATAAGTATGCATAATTTATTATATACAATTTATTTTAATGAAATCCAATAAATATGATTTGAACCTATATGTGTTAGATTTATTAAAGTACAGTTAAGCACTTATGACTATTATACTATAAATTACTATAAACCAAACATTACAAAAATAATTTTGGATAACATTTTAAAATAAATGTTGTGATTTAGGGTTTACAATGTAATGTAAAATGTACCTAAACATATTTTCAAATAAATTATATTGAAATCAATAAAGTTTATAAATCATAATTTTAATATACTATAGTTTCGTTCATTTAAGTATATTATCAGTTAGGATATGGACATTAATTCTCTTCAAATTTACTAAAAATACAAGTCATGAGCTTTAAAAATGAAATATACGTGTAAATTATGTAGTATTTACCATTTTCTTTCAAAACAAATTTTTATAATAAAGATATTATATTATGTATTAATAATAAAATATTTATACATTTCCAAAAGTTAATTTTAAAAGTTTTAAAATTAAAAATGAATTTTAATTTCATATAAAAAAATTATATATAAAAAATAAAATGGGCCCAGAGTTTAAAACGAATAGTTATTCAAATAAAACTATAAATATTAAATCCAATTTGTATTTAAATAAGTTCTCTATCAATTATGATAATTAAAGCGTGTATAAATAAATTTTAAACTGAAAAAACTAGTTTAAAAATTCTATACAAAGAACATATTTCAGAAATGAAATTGAAAACATTTTTTCTTTAAAATGTAATCATTGTATACAGTTAAATTTAGAAAAAAGATTTAATAATATTAAATAATCAAAAAAAATTATACATTCATTCGGTATTAGAAGAATAACTCGTTTACAATGAAAAACAAACATAATAGTTTTAAATATATTTTAAATAATTATACACATCGATATTAAAGATAATGATATTTAATAATACATATTCGACAATGATATATTATTTTTTAATATTTATTTTAATATATCTATGTTGCCAGTTGTCGCTTAAAAATTTGTTTCTTATTATTTACAAAATATTTTATGTATTCTGTTTATAAATTTTTTTTTCATTATTAATTTGTCATCAATATGATGTATTACCGTCGAATTTATTTACTATCTATAATCTTTGTTCGAATACTTGAATACTCAAAGAACATTTTATTTTTATGTATTATTTTTATTTTCATTTGAGCATTAGAATTTCTGAATTAAATATTTTTTTAGTTTTAAATATATTTTCAAATTCGAGGAGCAGCTATTAAATATGATAAAAGGGATTAAATAAAGTATATGCAATATTTAATCATACATTTAATGATGAATTAACGGTCGCTTGATTTTAAATTCGCTATAAAAAATTTACAATATACTTTATTTTCTGCGTAGTACTATAGAAAGCTATATAGAGCTGGTGTTTTAGAATAATTTTTATTTATTTTTTGTTGTAGTTTATTTCCTGGAAAATTTTACCAGAGGACTTGATAACTCCTATTACTAGGCGTACAACAAAGGTCAAAGTCAGTATGGTACTTTAAAGAGGAATTTTTTCACGTAATCGCACAAAAGACAATTATTTTAATATTCATTTTTACATTTATTGGCTTTATGAAAAGTTTAATTTGATATCTTTATAATTTATTTATTTTTTATTTTTTTGTTAACGCAGAGTAAATATTTTAGAATGTTACCATACAGATATCCTTTTCATTGTAAGCCAGCCAAGTGTCGACAAACGACGAGACGTAAGAGCAAACGAATTCAAACTTGAATAAATAACGTTAATTGATACCAGTATCATCATCACCTGCGGCGAGGGGAAGAACAGCTCTGTTTCACGATAATGCCACAATTATACTAACAGTATATTACAGTTTCTTCCTGGTTAACGGGTCGTGTCACCAAAGTTGTCGAACGTAAAATGTGCAAATTGAATTTTATCATTTCTAATATACGAGCGAAGACACGAAACATGAGAGCACTGTTCGAAATTGTTCTTTACATTATTGCCAGTTACGCGTGTATTTTAAATACGTTAGTCAAATTTATTTTTTAAATATTTAAATGAGTATGCCGAATTGAATTGCACAAATTGTAACGAAATATATTTTATTGTGATGCAATTTATATCGTTTATCAAGAAAATTCCGAGGAAAAATGCAAAACAGCTACTATATTATACAGTATAGGATAGGAAGCAGGGAGCATTCGGTTGAAATGTATTATGATAATAATAATATAAAACGAAAAACTCGTGTTACCGTATTATAACAATATTAATACATAGATTTAAAGCGACAAGATCGACAGACGCCAAGAGTCGTGTTTTACCAGAACGTGTACGATAAAAAATTAAATATATTTGCGATAATTTTCGACTGAAAAGTGATATAACCATGGATCGTTACTGCCACAGTATTTCTCGAATTTTTTCACAATTTTTTAGTTTTTTTTTTTTTTTTGATAAAAATCCGTGTTTCATAAACTTACTACTCACTATAGCGGGTTTAGATTTCTAACTAGGTTGTCAGTTTTGATCATTTGCGTAAAAAACAGTTGGAAAATCATCAATTTCAAATCTTACGAATCGTATGTATTATTTTATTATGTTATGTGTAACATTTTCGTAGCGCATAAAAATTTTAACAGCGGCCATTTAATGTGTCCGATTCCATAATATTATCCGGATTTATTTGTTCCCTAGCCGAGCGAATTCCGGTGTTCATTAATCATACAGCTCGGGTGTCCGTAAAACAACGCGACCGTTTTCTATTGCCGTCCGTTCGGAGTTTCCGTTTTTCCTTCACAGCCGTAGGAATGTTCTACCCGTCACCCCCCACGGGGACCATTGCATTCTCATTCACTTGGCTACCGTCACCACTGATTCCAAAAACAGGAAACCCGTATATACTATTTGAGAGAAACGTATATTCCAGTTATGGGCAGGGTGATCGCCAAAAACAAAGCTAGACGATCAACGGGGGCGCCTGTAGAACACTAAAATTACGTTCGTTTATGATTGCATGATAATGATTGTTCTTTGTTATTTAAATCGGAAATAAAAAAAAAAAATACACAGAACATCGTAAAATCGTAGTATAGTTCAAGTTACATGGAAAGGTATCTGGTCAAAATAGCAAAGATAAAATAGCGAAAATTAAAAATAGCGAATATATTTCGATATTTTTTTGCTATTTATGCACCAATGTATAAATATATCTTCTATATTGAAATATTGTGTGAGAACTATGTGTTAAAAGACAAACAACTTTTGGAAGAAATTAAACAAGAACAATTAATTGCCCGTGCTGAAAAACCTATTCAGAAAAACATATATAAGAATTGAACTGAAAAATAAGTGATATTACTTTATCCTATAATTTATTCTAATGTTACCTTGAATTATTTAAAGGACTTAGCCTATCATTTAAATTTACAAATGTAAAGTTTATTTTAAGTATTATTTTTATAATTTTAACTCTTGGAATTTAATTTTTTGATAATATTTATTCATATACGACTGATAACATTGTTTTTATAGTAAGTACCTATATTATAATTAAAATATATGTATTATTATGGATTGAAATTGTCTCTATTTTACATATAATATGCATACTTGCTATTTTTAATCTTCGCTTTTTTTATTTTTCGCTATTTTTCTTTTCGCTATTTTGGCCTAGGATCACATAGAAGGCTTTTATTACATCTCCTTTTCGTTGATTGTTATCGATACGATTATTAAAATAGAATTAAAATTGTATTATTTGGTTTTTGAAATATAAAATAGTTATATATTTAACTTGAAACAAAATTAAATGTACGATTTCATTATTCCATATAACATTCTAATGAGTTAATTAGTTAAATACAAGTGCATTTTTAAAAATCGATTTTGACTTTTTACCTTACCCGAATTTTCTAATTTAACATTATCGCACCAAAAATTACATTTATACTATTGGTTCAAAATATTGCATAAAATAAATCATTTCGATATGTTCGACAAATAAGATGATTCCCATGTGGATTTTAACTGTATTTAACAACACGTTAATATTGTCAAAATATTTTACTAATGAAATTAGTCAATTTTTGTTACCTTTATAAAAATTAAGACAATATCCCAGTCTTAACAATGTGCTCAGAGTTAATAGAATTTGTTAGACAGTAAAGAGTTGGGGACGGTTTGGTTCGGGATTTTTTTTTTTGATATTTTGTTCTTTAATTTTTAAGAAGTTATTTTTCATTAAATATTTGCATTAGAATTTTTCAGTTTAAACAACTTACAAACATGTTATAAATACAAAATTAATTAAAAACTATTTAATTTTAAGACTTCTATCAAGACTACTTGTAGTTTCCGTGTACTTTAAGCCATTAGGTCTCAAGATACTAAAATAAATAATACCAATAATCGGCTAAGTAGGACGCTAGATAATTTCCTTATCTAAAATGCATTTCTATTTCATATTTCTACGATATTCCAAAGTTGATTTAAATGAAAGATACATAAACATGTTAAAAAAACAAATATCATGATTACACAATAATAAAAAATGATAATGACAAAATACGACTATTTTTAAAGTACAGAATATTTATTTTTATTATAATTTTTTAAAAATTGCCTATACAGAAGCTTATAAAAATCACGCAAACGATATGATTTTAAGGATAAGCCAGGAAATTTTTACTTTTACATTCTATGCGAAGCGAGGAAGTTATAGATTTTACAACGATGTTCTATTTTTTATTCTGCGAGTAACTTTTTAACCAAAAAGTGTGGAGTGGAAGTTTTGAAGTTTGTATGCTAACGATAGCAAATTTGTTCTAGTTGGTTCTTTAAACATGGCATTTTTTCATTTTTCCCGTAGTTTCCCTTAAGTTTGAAGAAAAACTATACCTTATATACGGTGTATAATTACGTATATTATATATATACTTATATGATTTATAGATACTTGTACGGTGTATACATACTTATACTGTATACCTATACATAATTATACGGTACTAACTATATTAGATTCTGAGCAAAAAAATATTTAAAAAGACAACTACACCGCTCAGAATTGTATTTATCAAATTCAATGATTTATTATTGCTTTCAAACCATAAATTGACTAAATAATACCTTTTCCTGTCTGAGGACTAAAGTAACGATTGGCCTAACTTTCTCCACCTATATCCTACCCGAAGAGTGAAGTGCTTCCCTGGTATCATTGCATTTTAATATTATTAAAAGCTCATTTCTCCAAAACAAGTCCTTCCATCGGAACACCGGAACAAGTGTATAGTAACTATAAAAAAAAATATACCATTTTACAATTAAAACATTTCTCGCTTTATTTATAATCTAAAATAAATCAGTTAGTCGTATATGAGTTGCTTACACCACTATAATATAATAATATACGATAATTAAATGTTTTTTTTTTCATTTTATAAAGAATGGGTTTTCGAGTAAATCATCACATTCGACTATATATTATAATATTATAAAATGTATTCATATATATATTATTTATAATATTCGAATAATACCGTTCGCTGGGAAATAACGAGAGGGCTGAGGGCATATGAACTCTGCAACTGTGACGGATACAAACATACTCAAAATTGGCTATGCGTGCGATTACTGTAAAGAAATAAGGATCCGAAGCACCTGATAAAGCATCCTGGAAAATTTATATATATATATATTGTCCGTTCGTATTTATATACCTATACTAATAATATATCTAAAATAGACCGTACGTATGTACAGTAATATTTATTCTCTCTGGAACACCAAAATATGGTAATAGTGGAGCAAAAACCCGATACGTACGTTATATACAGAGAATAGTAAAGTAGGTACGTCTGGCCTGCCCAATATGGACGGTATATATTTGTTTGAATTTTATTCGATTATGAAATCAAAATAAAAAGTGAAAACGGGTGAAGGGGAAATATAAAATCCGAAGGTAAAATTATATTTAATATCCTCGACGGAGACCGGTGGTGGGGGTTTCTCTGACTAAATATATAGGGTTATGCCGGGGGGTACATCATCCGCGTCGGGCATGGAATAAAAGGCAAAAGAACATGTCGTCACGGTTCTTTTGTCCCGGACAAAAACAAGCGAAAACAAAAATGGCATTGTTCCTGCGCATTATGTACGCCGCGCTCGCGGTAGATAAACAAACGACGGGGCTGCCGGCCTTTGTACACGGAGAATCCTTTACGATTTATCTTCCTTTCTTCTGTTTTTATTCTCGTATCGGCCTATTCCCCATCAAAACGGATTCGGTCTGCTGCACTCCGTTGCGACCGATTTGCGCCCGCTCATTATCAACCGCGTAAACTTTATCACATATTCGGATATCGGAGCACACGCGAGGCCAACGTTTTACTTTTTACGAGGGAAACCCCGATGAAGTCATCACGGGTCATTACCGAAATACGGAGATGTAGGTAAGCTTGACGATTTTTTTTCTCGCAGAAATTTTCTGAAAATATTCAACGGTCATTGAAAATTTGAAGATTTTAATTTTGATATATTTTTTTTTAAAAATATTTGACTACGCGAGGTAGTATAATGTGGCTTATCATACCGTTCGTAATATTCTATGGGCAACATTGACTATTGTATCACGGTCGTTTATGACTATACGATTATTTACACTATATACTTTACTTATGTAAAGTATATAGTTATACTTATTTTAATAAATTTTTGATCAACGCTCGTACATTTTTATTCCTTAAATAATTACTTTCAAGTTGTTAAAACTTAATAACATAGTATTAAAATTGAAGCTTAAAATATCTGTACTTTTACCGTTAAATAACTAAAAGTGGTTAATAATATAGTTAATAACAAAGTATTTGATAATAAAAATACACTTAGGTACACTTTAAGCGTTTTCAATTTTTGAAAATGTTCACAAAAAAATATTTCATGAACATTTACATCACTATAGTGCCACATTTTAAAATGACATTATATCAGTCAACCACTTTATTACGTCCGTGTATGAGAAAATACGGAATCATATACAATTATATTAAAATATCGATATAAACTGCGAGTATTTCGGTTTTGTTATGAGATACATTAGTTGTTTTAACCATATGCGCGTACGCAGTGATATTTGGTTTCTGTACGACTGCACCGTCTGGTCGATACTTTTCAACAAACTATTTTAATAATTAAAACCTTCAAATGTTTGAACTTTGTCTCAGTGATAGTTGCGGTTATTATAACATTAATTTGTACTGATATACTAATAATCAGACTACGAACGTTTTAACTACAAAAACTTGAGAATAATATGTCATGGTCGGTTCAGTCTGTACATCAATGTTAGATGATTGAACGAAGTATGTTTTTTTTTTTTCTAATGTCCTGAATAATTTTTCTAAACAAAGCGTTCGAAACACTATTTTAATATTAGAAATTGAATACAGATCGAGTATACGAGAAAAAACAGGAATTAACATACAGTCCTACAGTTATAAGTGAAGAAAAAAAAAATGGCGTGAATAGAATCATAAATTCATAATCAATATAGCGTTTTATTTAGAGGTGAGGGTAAATCGATAAAGCTATTTTTCCAATGCAATGATTTGGTATGGCATTTAAATTTTAAAAATAATAATTCTATACCGGCAATAATTTCCCCCTCGCATTTATATACATTGGATAACGGTCCTCATATATTTCTATAGTTTTTAAATATAGTTTACTTAATTTTTATTTTTTGATTTTGTAATTGATTTTTTAATTAGAATATTCTAATTTTCACGTTCTACCGATTAATATTGTATTAGACCTGAAATCGGGCAGAAACAATGTTATTCACCACTGTAGTAGATGGCCGATGCGTATTGCAATGATATTGTAGCGAACAAACAGTTGGGGGACTATAAACACATTATACATCATTTCTCCTCAATTACCCGCAACGTGCATAGTTTGAAGTGAAATTTGTTTACAATGGATTAATTTTTACATTTTAATTTAAAAACCGGTCTACCGTGAAAATTCCGCAGAGTATTTTAGAAACCAATTTAATGAACCCGATAAACATCTATGCGGTCACAGTGCTAGTACCCTCTTTACGTGGTTAAACGGACCGTGTCATCACCAACATAAAATCTGTTGGCTTTTGGAAATTTAATTTTCTTTTTCATTTATTTATTTTAATTACTCACTTCGTTACCTACCCTGAATTTCCAGCAACGGATTTTAAATAATTTCTTGGCTACATCGTGAGTCGTCCATGTATTCGTATATACAGAGTATTCGTTGAGCGAGCCCGCCCGAAACCGTCATCATTCTCGTGTCCTCGTGGGGAACACGGCCCCGAGAAACATTATCGTATAATGTTTGCAACTTTAATTGGGCAAAGTGCAATAAAACAATTTTTTTTCACGCCTAATAAAATGTTATTATACAATCCTGGAGATACGAATGAAAGGACAACGAAAAAATTACAGTCTTGTATTTTATTACCTTCTTTTATGGTATACGATACTCTGTTCATTTACAACTAAGTTTTCATTAATATAGTTCAAATAAATGGGACGGAATATTTCAATTATTATACTGCGGCCAGTCATGGCGAGTAACATTTTTGATAACGTTTACTCTAAAATTGCGAATGGCATTGTATGAATAGACATCATATAACTAAATGTACCGCTCACCTTCTTCACCTCCAGCCACTATTTAAATATTCGGACATTACGCAATAACAATATTAAAAGGTGAATTGCGTGAAAGAAAAATATCCGTTTTACTCTTTAGTCCAAGAAAATATGCTTTATCATTACATTTAAAATCAAACCATGATTACAGCAGTTATTTTTAGTACTTATACTTAAATTATTTATTAATATTATATTATATTCACTGTAATATTGAAACTGGTGAAATATAATAAAATTAAAAGAAATATGATTGTCTCCAAAAGCCTTGGCTTGTGGAGGAGATAACAGTTCTTATCTAGTTAATTTTAAATATGAAGTAAAACCCATTTAACAAAACATTTTTAATAAAAACGAATACCTAATAAAAAAATATAAAAAAAATGTAGAAAAGTTGTATAAAAGGAGATTTCATAATTTTGACATTTTCGTTTTGTATTAAAATTTTTTTTTTATAAAAATCGTAGATCCTAAAAGATCTTATAGAAATATCATATAACATACATGACTTTATACCGAAATAAAAAGGATCTCTTTTTTGACAAATTTCTGTGTTATATTTTTTTATTTTAAATACAATATTAAATATTTGACGAGTAACATAACTGTGGTTGAAACTGACTATTTTAAGAATGATAAAATACAAATAAAATAATAACTCTTTTGCCTGTGGTTTTTTAAACTGAAAATATTATATGACGTACTTTATAGTATATCGGTATTTGAATTAAAGGGTTTTGTAAAGGCAATACTTAGGAGATAATTTATTGTAGTTCTGAGCAGTCCCAATTATTTTTCAAAAGTACCGCCCCAGACACGAATTCCGTAAGTACATACAGATTATGCAATAGCACAGAAAGCCATTTTAATCGTATTAGGTGATAAAATACTATTTATAAAAAATATATTGTTAAATCAACAATGGTATTTATTTTTTCATACCAATAAACACAATTATAATCATATGCTGATAAACAAAAAAAACATAAAATGCTTTAGTAACGCTGCAATAGTATTAGAAAGATAATGCGGATAGTGTAGGTATTTTGTATTTTGGCTCATTGAATTCTATTGTTTTATAAATTAATTATCGATTTTAAAAACTGTAATCTTTCGTATGTGGTATATAAATATTCAATTAAATATAAAAAAATATTGAATAGGTATTACAAAACAAAGAAAAAATCGAGGAGTCGCTACAATCAAATTGAGTTGTCAAGTACATACTCATAAATATTTTAAGTATATCTAAATTATTATTATTATTACAAATTATTATTAATTTGCAAATTATAACATACTTTCTTAGTGTTTTCTAAAGTCGTAATTTTACATATTATATATAGGAATTTTTTTCAATATTATTGTATTATTATTATTATTATTATATAAACTAATCTTCTAAAACCATGAACTTAATAATTTAGCGGTAATTCAAAAGGTTTTTAATTAATCTATGTTGATAATATTGTAATAAGACTTAATATTCTTTTTTATTTTCAACTATTTTTTAAGTATATTTTTTATAGGCTGTAAATTTTTGTTTAAATTTGCCCTTTGTTGTTGTAAATATTGTAAATATATATTAGACCGTTCACACTGTAAAATATCTATTTATTAACCTAAATTGTTTGTAATGTATTATTATTTATTATCTATGTTATTTACTAGAATATGTATTTAATATATTTACTTGTATGCTATTCTGTAGGAACTATATAGTGTAAAATATATTATTTAAATTATGTTGATTAATACCAAATGTAATTGGTATATTCAACAAAATATATTTGTTTATGAAATAAATAAAAAAAAAATCAATCTGTCAAATTGATAAAACTGATATGGAAACAACAAGAAATTGTATTAATTTACTGGTAAAATTGATAATGGATTTATTTCTACATTTAAAAACGTTTTATATAACTAACTAAATATATAATTGAATTAACAAAATATTTGTTAATTCAAATAAATTTGTATACAACTGGATCTGATTTTACTCAAGACAATGATAATAGTTATTGTTAAATCAATATTAAGTTTCATTATTTTACAATTAAATTAATAAATACTTTATTATTAAATCAATAAAAATTTTATTGGACGTATGCTCACAAACATATTGTTAAATCAACATAAAATTTTATGGAAATTACAGGTATCATTGGTTCAGTGTATGGATACTATTTGAAGGACTCTACGCAGGTGATTTTAGGTACTATAAATCATCTTCATTTATATTTCAAATTATTCTCATCTAATTGAATTAAGAATCAGAACACCTATCAATTAACATTATAAAGGGCTTCAAGTTCATTATTTTCGAAAAATAATTTTTAAAGATTAAAAGTTTTTCAAAATATTATAAAGATATTCAATGTAAGCAATGTATTTCACGTCGTATTTGAAATAATGAAAAAAAACTCAAAGGTGAACACAGAAATCTTGTTTTTTTTTTTTTAAATTATAATAGGTATTATGGTTTTAAAATCAAAAGCCAGTGTATAGCATAGGTACTAACGTTATTTTAATAATACTTGTTATTTATTCTATAACAATTTTTCTCTTCTATAACATAATTTATTATAAATCCTTAATTTTTCAATAAAACGAATTGAAAACTACATATAAACATTATATTTTCTGTAAATATATTAAAAAAAATTAATCTCATACTTTAATAATATAACCTACAGTAGCAATTATATATCACATATGTTTATATTATTGGAATATATCTGAAATTTGAACAAATATATTTAAAATATAATTTATATTTGTCAAAACAGGTTAAAAAATGTTTGAGATGGCTTTATATTTTTCAATTTTACGTAGTTGTATTAATATTAAATTATTTTCTTATTTTTATAATTTATTATTCTATTGCAACAATATAAAACAATGTGTTCTTTATTGCTATTGACATGATATATTTAATTTATAGAAATAAATGAAAGACGATGAAAAATATGTATTTATAAAATAAAAATAAAACCGATTTAATTAAAAATGAACTGTAGAAATTGTTCAGTTTGTCGAGGAATAACGAAAATGTTTTTAGAATGAAGTTCTTCGAAGAATGTATTTTTTAGTGAAATTAAGAAACTTAACCCCCGAGCACGTAAAAAATGATACAATAACAATATCTCGAAAAAAAATAAAAATACCTTGAAACCGAAAACGCTACGGGGGTAAAAATCATATTAACCAAAACAAACGAAGAAATAAAACATTTTTCTGCGGTTCATAAAACATTTTTACCTAATTAAATTCTTTAACTAAAATTATTTGTGCTATCTTAAACAACAATGGCCACTCGGTAATGCAACGGAAAATTTCAATTTGAGATCATTATAAATTAAAAAGAAAAAAAGGAAAAAGTTCCCAAGGAAGTTTATGCAAAGATAAGATAAATAAATAAAAGTATGCTATAATAACATAATTAAATGAGAGTTGACATTTATTTTTTATTTATACAAGTACAATGACTGAAAGCAGCCAGATATATAAACAGATATTAGTATACGTCGTATACGGAAAATATTATTCGGTTATTTAAAACGTATTTTTCGTGTGATAATTTTTTTTTTTTAATTTGTATTTTGTTTCATTTGTAAATTTTACACAGATAACTTTAAATAGTTTTAATTTCAATATCATTATAAAATATTTGTAACATTTATGAAGATTCTATTTCCACATCTACTATTTTAGTCTAGCTTACCAGCAAAATCTCATAATGCAGAACGTAAACAAAACGTACTAGTTTTAAAAACGAAATTGCTCAAATTCAGGAGTCATTATTATTAGACATTAAAATATCGAACTGATTATAAAATTTGTAATAAATACATATTTTTTTTTATAGAAATTAATTTCAGTCTTATACTTTAAAAAGGCCATTTTTCAAATTTTCCAATAGTTTCCTTAAAACATATTCTGAAAACCAACTCTGTGAGTTTGATAAATTCACTGTTTCTAAATGTATTTAAATAAATAATATTATAAACTTGTAATTCCATAAACAATTCATTTAACCTCCTATATTTACTTTATATAGACACATAAAACTGACAAAACGAATACGAAAACCCTAATAACAGATAGTAATACCTATCAAACTGGTAAACAAATCAATAAACTTGTAACTATGTACTAATAACTACGAACAGACGGACAAGCATATAACTATATAAGGTAATACATACTTTAGAAACCTAAAACTGCCTTTATAATGGAAATATTTAATGCATTTAAGGCATGTAATAATAAAATAACAAATAAAATTATCATGGTTACCTAACTATTTTATTATTCTTTTTATTACAATGAAGTTTCTCTAAATATCGTTTTTATTGAATGTAATGATATATCATTGCTTTTAAATTTAGTATATTCATTACCTGAAGTATCCTACCCAAAGAACAAAGTACATTCACGCATACTAACATCCGACAGGCGACGAGTGAATTGCGTATTTTTTAAATCTTATTTTAATTAAAATTTCAAATAAAAATGTTAATCCCAAATTAAAATTTTGGAATACTAACTGTTTTTTTTTCGTTCATAATAGTTAGACCAAAATACTATGCATAAACTAATATATTTATCGTATTCTTCCAAAAATTTTACGATTCAGAGAACAGATTTAATATAATAATAAGTAAATTTTGATCTAATATCTACTGAGAGGACTCATACACAATAAGACTCATTTAAAGTTCTAAATTAGAAAATTAAAAAAAAGCAAAGGTTGGTAATTTATTGCAAGAGTTCTATCTCTACAACAACAGATATGGTTTTTAATTTAAGTACTTCATCTCTGGTAACTGAATGGACGTGGTTTGAACTTTTTTTCTAAAATTAACATTAAGTTATACATTTAAATGACCTGTAAACAATTCACATTATAAAACACATTGATTATAATAATATTACCTATCTTACAAGAACAGATGTTTACAAGATTTCCCGTATTCCATCACCCAAATATATAATAAAATATTTATAAGTATAAAACAAAACGAATAATACCTATCAACAATTTCCAATGTAACTGTAGACTAACAGACAGACTGACCGACAGATGGATGGACACAACGGAGTTATAATGGTAGCAAAACAATTGGTCAGGAACCTAAAGTTAAATGCCCAGTCCTTGAAGTTTTCCATAATTATATATAAATTTCAAATATATTATTTTATGTCGTATACATTCTATTAAAATATGGGCCTCAAATTCCGTGATGAATTTAAATGGCGGACCGAGTTGGACTTTAATGTTTTCGTTGGTTCAAAGGCACGCGTCAATAAATAACAGTAATTTATGAAAAGTGGACGCACTTGGAGTTGGCGTACTACCTATGTACTTAAAGGTGACTTGAAACGCGGAAAACATAACGGAACAATATTAATAATTCATCAACCTAACCCCCGACTGGAAACATCACGATGGTCAATCGGAATGCTTTTAATATCCATACCATATATTTACATACATATTATATACCTAACAGCTGTATCATACGTACAAGGTTTATGTACATTAAATAGGATAAAAATACACTTAGTCTGAAAGGTATTTCAATTCAACCGACGATCGAGTGGGCGATATCACGAGTACTGCAAAAGTAGGGGATACTTAGTGTTTTTAATGTTTTAACGTTCCAACGGAAAATGGGGTTATGTTTGGGGGTAACGGGGCAGGAAAATTATTAAGTGGGGATTAAACTCTTTTATTTGTAAGGATGAAGGACTACGACGTTTTCTCTGAGATCCCGAACTAAGCTTTGATTAAGCTCCTTAAGCCCGTGTTAAAGTACAAACTCAACGTTTGCATAGTGTATATGGGTTGCCGGATGCCGGCCCATAATACCTCAAAGGTCGGAGATTTTAGTGTAAACTTTTCTAAAACCCGGGGATTCGTTCTTAAAATTCGATAAAACACATATTTTCAGCAAGGTATATAATGTAATTGGTGTTAGCTGACTTGTATATTTGGGAAATTACAAATCGGAGATTTAATGATATTTGGTCCATCGGATACGTTATATCGGAGACCATCTTATATTATCATCCTTCAAATTTACTATACTAATATAATGTGATTTGTACACGAATATGTTCATAGAGGCAAATTGA
This sequence comes from Pemphigus obesinymphae, assembly GCA_025469235.1. Lineage (NCBI taxonomy): Eukaryota > Metazoa > Arthropoda > Insecta > Hemiptera > Aphididae > Pemphigus > Pemphigus obesinymphae. The sequence continues at coordinate 47,868 of JAIPRL010001734.1, read as the reverse complement.
GAATTTATAGATTTTTTCAACCGATTATAGTCATGTGGAAGCCATTTAATTTTTATGAAAGAGCAATTGTTATTATTATTGCTAACAATGATACGGTATACATCACTCTATTCGACTAGATCTAATTTTATTGTCTTCATTGAAGCTCAATCGGTTTCATGAAAAAAATATATAAAAATTCGTTTATGTGATAAAGAACCTAAGGATTATGTTTTTTTATTTACTCCTGAAAAAAGTTCTTTGAACAAATAATAATAATAATAATACACGTACTATTTACTATTTACGGTCGATTTATTTTTAAGCGTGGACTCTATTAGAGTGCAGCTAAATACAATTCCATAGTTTACTATAAGAAATAAAAATTAATAATAATTTTTGCGTAGATAGGTAATTACATTAAATTAAATAATATCTTGTTTCAATTAAATTCATGAAATTACAATGAATCCTGTGGGTTCTAGAACTATTATAACATTATAATATTCATATTATTTAGATAAAACGGTTTTTAATTTACATAACCAAAATAATAAATTAATGTATTACAGTCTGCATGCTTTAATTGAAAATAAAACACTATATATTTTTTAAGTAGGTATACAAAGAAAAAATATTTACCCTCTATCAAAATATGTAATCACTGTGAACAGGAAATATATATTTTTTTTAATTTGGTGTCTATACTTTTATCACCATTAACGAGCGAAATACAGAGCAAAAACGTAAGTAAACATGACGTCCACAACCAAGAGGTCACTTCGTATTAAGTATATTGCAATGTTTATCGACATTATTACAGTGCTAAAAATACTTTTACAAATTCAAAAATTTATAATTTTACGTTTTCGTATACTGTTTATTATATTATTATTATTCTATTCATGAATTTTTGTTGTAATTCATAAAGTTGATAATTATATTAAATAATGGTTAAGCTGTTATACATATATTATAACCAAGAACTGGTAGCTATAACTTTATAATATTTCCAAATGTTTGTCCCGGTTTTAAATGAAAAAAAAATAAAAATTATTATTCAAGTGTTTTGTTTCGGGTTTTGGTTATAACTGGTTATAATGGTCCTATTAAATCTTAAATAAATTCTAAAAAAATGGATTTTAGTATTTTAATTTTAGTATAATAACAGTAGGTTTACAAAACAAATTCTAATCCCGGAACATAATTTTTTTATATTGAATACAATGAAATTTGAAAAAAAAATAGATACAATACGTTGATGGCCTAGTGTTATATTAATCACAAGTCTGAAATAATTGTTCAGGAACGTGAATTAGAGTTTCCACTTGTTTAGAACAAATGCGAGTTTATTATTATTATATAGTTATTTGCTTCTTCGGTAATATCCAATACAAATTATGTTTTATGAATGTTTTGATAATTATAAGTGAATATTTATGTACTTTTATATTATATTTAATATCAAATATATAACATAGTTTTCTATTTATTGACAAATGATTTAATAAAAAAAATATATGCAATTGTGTGATGACATGGTAAAATATATTTTAACAAGAATATCAATGATATATAAAGATATATAAGTAGAACAATGGCCGATTCAGAGCTTGATTTCTGAGGGGAGGGGGGAAATGCCAACACAGATTCACACATATGTTTAAATATATTAAATTAATTACATAATAAATTAGATCCAATATTGTAAAATATAATATTAAATTAATGTTGTTTTTTTTTTTTTGAAGGGAGATAGAGAATGTCACTTTTGTTCCCTCTGGATCCGCCATGAAATGGACTAAAAGAAATTTTGTAAACTTAATAAAACAACAATAATTTAAAATAATAATGTTTTATACACGTTAGCTTCATGGAAATAACAAGTCTAAAATTATTTACGAATTAATTATATTGTATTATGCAACATAATGTGTTGAAATTATGGACTTAGGATATATGTGTAATGAAACATTTACTATCGGTAAACAAAAGTAACGACTAAACATCAAAATTGTGAATCTAATACACATAGTGTGCAAAGACAAAACAGACTTTTATCATATTAAGAGAAAACCGTAAATAATGAAGTAAATATAAATAATCATAATACCTTTATAGAAAAGTAAACATAGTTCAATTTTCTACCCGGTAGACTTTGACTTGGGAAATCGATTACTTCCATAAAATGTGCACTAAGCCACCCGTGTACTTTTAATTATCTTAGAAAAAGTCGATAAATTGTTTAGGGATTTTTTTGAACATAGTTTACGATATTTGTTTAAAAGTATTGTTATTTAACTTTTTTTAATCGATTTAATTTAATTGGAGTAAAATGTGTAACAACTATATAATATTATACAATAATAATGGCATCAAATGTTCGACTGTATTTGATAAGACACGTACATATAGGCACCTATACAACGTTACAGTTTATTACATTCGTTTTATTGGTAGTTACGTACTACAATGAAATGATAATGGAAAATAAAATAGTAAATTATTTTATTTATATCATTGTTGGCCATGTGCGATTTAAGTATTAGTTTGATGGGATCTTACGCAGTTATCGCGTGACGAAAAACAATCAAGATACGAAAATTAATTAATCTAATCTCTCTGGGGCCGATCACTTGCAATTTTTGTCATCGCAGAGGAATTCGCCGTCAATTTCGTCTGTGTTTTTTTTTCCACCATCCAAACAATCAGAATTTGCTTTATTTGCCCGGACGTGTACCGTTGGTATATTTCACATAATATATTATAACATTTCCAACCCTTCGGTTCCCATTCAATTATACAGGTTTTGACGTTACGACTGCACAACATGCATTTAACGGCCATCTTAACTCTAACCTAACTCGACATTCATTTATACACATTTGTACTCTTGTTATCGCCGTTATCAATATATTGTATTATCATTGATTACTGCATTATTATATAATTCTTTGAACAAATAATAAATTCTGTGCGCATTTTCAAGAACATACTGTTTGTCACAGAACAATGATATTATTTGGAACAACTCAATAAAGCAATGACAGCCGTTGATTTAATTGAAAAACATTTACAAAGTATTATTGTACGCCTAATGCTGCATAAACAACCGTAAAACAAGAGGTAACTGATGTGAAATATTATAAACATAAATATAATTTTTAAAATATATATAACTCTCCGAGTGCTTATCGTATTATATTATATATATACAACGAATCATTTTCTTTACACATGGAAAAACACGGGAAATAGAGGGATTCGGTGGCATATAATAACATTAACTTATGCACAGTTCGACAAAGATCTGCTAAGGTTGTTCAGAACCTAATTTTCATCGAAATTCGAGATTAAACTTTGCATAATAAAATTACAAAAAAAAAAATGAATACTAAAAAATAAAACTTTTTCTGAACGAGGTATTTAATCGTTTGTTTAATAGTGTTATTAATATTTTCAAGTGTGTTATAAATACTAGATGTAATTATTTTCCAAGACTATTTTTTAATTCCCTAGTCCATGTGTTTTTTTTTTCAATAATAAAAAAAGAACAAATTTATATATAGCCTACAAATTTTGGCCTAGAGTATTGAATTCGGAAGTAATAATGGATAGCATATAACTTGAAAGAATTTGCAAGTTCGTTTTTAGAATTTGCCGGATTTTTTGAATTTGTTGAAGAAATAAAAATTTAAAAACAGTCTTTTAAATTATTGTAAATAGGTACATATAAAATATATGCAGTCAAATACATAACAGACGTACATTTTTCAGCCGAATATAAGATGTCTGAATTGAATCAATGTATCTATCATTTTAACTTTATAGTTGTATTATAATCTGATGTATTTTTCGAATATTAAAAAATATATCTTATCAATTATACCAATTACCTATGGTTTTACTATTTATATATAATTAATTTAAATATTGTCATTACGTTAACATATATGTATGTATATAATAGTAATGCATAATAAATACATGTATAATGTATGTAGCCAGTTAAATAAAATCTGTATTATTCATTGTATGGTATACCTATCAAAAATATATATCTCTATAGTCTATACCTTAGAATTTTATATTGCTTATAATTTTTTTAGAAATTCTACACGATTAAAGTGATTATTTTCTGAGTTTATTTTATATAACGACAGATTGATTAAAAATTCAAGTTTATACAATTATTAAATGTAAAATAATTGAACAATATCTATTATAATTATTTGTATTCTATAAAATGAAAATATTTCAAATCATAAAAACATTTTTCTATATTACTATATTCTAACAAAGCTTGTGTTGTATTTTGTAATTTGAAAAATAATTGTTTAGATTTTATTTATTATCTGTATCTATTCTAATACAAGACATGTATGCTTTATTACTAGAAAAACTACAATTTTCTTAATCAAATTATCCAAAAAAATGTTAATGTTGTAATCAACTATAGGTTATTAATATTGAATATTTACATATTTTTATTAATTTTTGTAACTAGTTAGTTCATAATTAGTTAATTTGGTTTACTAGCTGTTCATTTATCAAATTAATTAGTTTATTACTCTGTAAGTATACGTGATAGATATTTAAATTTAAGTTTAAAAAAATATTTATCTTAGAATAATATATATTTTTGATACAAACAAATATATTTCGTTCTTTAATTTTAAATTATAGATTGTTATAATTTAAGATTATAAATAAACCATCAAAAAATTATCAATAAACTAATAGAAAATTTGAAATCACGTTGGTACACAATAAAAAAATTTATAAATTCTTAATTTTAAAATATATTCGGAATCTGGTGTATTTTAATTCCTTAAAATAAAATTAATTCGGGTTCTAAGAGGTTCAATTTTTTACATTTTTAAGTATAGGTTATTTTTTTAAAGTTTAGGTATTCCAAAAATATAACATAAAATGCTTTATTAATTGGATTGGATATGGGTAATTTTTCGACATCATTACTTTATTTTATTGTAAAAATCATTTACGTACAAAATTTGTTTAATTTTATTGTATCATGTAATTACCTATAAGTATTATATAGATTTTGTTACTAAAATTGCCAATCGAGGTGCAGTAAGTAATAAATAAATAAATACATATCACATTAAATTTTTAATGAAATTCAAAATTGTGATTTTTAGTCTAAAATATTGTAAAATTTTAAATATTTGTTTTGCTCAAAATATTGTAAAAAAACTCAATTAATTCTATTTAATAAACATTTGTTAACAGACATTATTAATCAACGCGTTTCTAGAGTCAGTGCCAGGCCGACAGAATTGCGTTTATCTACACGTTAACCCTGTAAGTACAATGGTAATGCCTGGGCCAGTTTCGCCCGAGTTATTATTGCTTATCTCGTTTCGTATTCAAAATGAGTGCGACAGACGTGGACCAACAGTACGTTTCAATGGCACAAAATTATTCGGAATGGCAAGAATAAATATTTTTTTCACCCCAGTTTTGTTCGGAACTGTATACAAGGCTGTTTTGTACACGTTATGCACCAAGGGAATACGGCAGCCATACTAACGACAATCGGGATGATAAAAAAATAAAATAAAATTATTAACGATTTTGGGATAAAAAAAAAAAAAAATTTTATTTTTAAATTATAATATTATTATGTTTTGCTTTTTTTTAGGATACACAAAGGTCGAAACCCTTAAAAAAAACTATTTTTGATGATTTTTAGCATGAAATTTCACATATTTTTTTCTTTAAATTTTGTCTAAAACTCGATAAAAAAAATGTTATTTAATGTGACACATATCTTGATGATTCAGTGGAAAATTTATATTTTGGTTCTGTATTCTTTTCCCCCAATCAATTCATACGAATATGCACAATTTCAAAATTTCAAGATAATAGTTATTAATTAAATAATTAATATATCTATTTTATAATACTCTATTAGTTTTAATTATCAGAATAATATTACTTTTACTAAACTATTTTTGTAATGTTATAAACTATTCAAGGAATCATACAATTTAATTAATACAAAAAACAATTATAAATACATTTAAGAAATGAAATATCAATTATCTTTTATTTTTACGCGAAATTGTTACACTCAAACACTCCTTCAAATGACAGTAATAAAATTAAGGATATATAGGTTTACAAGTACGATAATAAAGTTATTATAGTTTAAAAACAATAGAGTTATTATTATGCTGTATTTTATAATCGTATAGTACTGGTACATCCGTATTTCTATTAAAAAAAGTTTGCATTATAATGATTATATAATGTAATTAATATTTGTAATGATTATATATAAAATAATATTTTACCGAATATAAAATTAAAAATTAAAAAAGTATGTACATAATATCACTTAATTATGCACAACAAAATATTTTCTGAACTTTTTATTTTAAATTACATTTTTATAGTATATGTATTGTTTAATATTTTTTATAAAAAAAATGTATTTTAATTAATATATTTAAACGTTTTATGCATTTCCTAACTAAATAATTACAATGATATAAATTGTATTATACCGAAAAAATAGTACCTACTATCTAGTACAATATATTTAATGCATTACGTTAAAAATTTACTTCATCATATAATATATCATATGTACCTATACTAAGGGTTGAAACCTTAACTATTTTTCGGTTTCACTTCCACTTATATTATATATATTACTATATAAGCAATATTTTTAGATTCCGGTTAAAGTTACTATTCTTTTAAAGAAATTAAAAAAGGATACTGTTCAGATTCCGATTAGAACCGATTTTTCAATGTATTCCACAATAAAATAAATAAAATAGTCATTATACTAATATACTAATATAATACTAATATTACTTTCGGGTTATAATAAACGTATATAATTTAAATTGGTGTTGATATCCATTTTTCTTACTGAGTACGAAAGTATTTATAAAAATGTAACCCGAGGGTTAGAGTTGCAGTAAAAAACTATTCTGACTTACCTAAGATGAATATTATTAATATATTAATAATTAAACTTGTAGATTTAGATTACCAATATTTATTACGTTTATATGCAGTCGATAATTCACATTAATTTAATGTGCATCAGGGTTCGAGTTTATATGCATCTAAACAATAAAAATATTTCGTAATATGTGCAGAAAATTAGAATAACTATTATCTAATAAGTAATAACTGATAACCTAATCACTGTGATTCATTAATGCGCATTTAAGCACGTACATGTATTTTTTTATCTGGGAATAAGGGTTAATTTGATTTGAAGAATCGAGTTAAATATTAAATGCGCATTGACAACGCGTTTATATGTACCCAACTCCTGGATTAAGTCAATTCAAATTAACGACTGCATGTAAACGTAATAATTAATATATTTACGTTTAGTTATTCATATAAAACCAATAAATATACCTAAAAAATAAATAAAGATCCTTAAAATCAATTTTCTTCTATATAATATTGCATTTTTTCATTTAATGTTTGTAAAAACGGCAAAATTAACCTGATATTCTTAAGATTACACAAGTACAATATAATTTTAGTCGGGAATAGATTTTAAATTAAAAAAAATATTAATGATATTCATATCATAGTAATGATTAAATTCGAAAATGATTTAATTAGAATGTCAAAAAAATAAATAGACAGAAACCTGTATATATGCAGGACACATAATAATTATGTAATTGTAATATTATAATATGACTTACCGTTAGATATATCATATTATAATTAATATACGTGATATTGTAGAAAACAATAATGACTTACCTGAAACAAAGCAAAAAAAATATACATTTAATAAAATGTAAATTTACATATATGTATATTGGGTACTACGTTTTAATGTATTTATTTAATATTATTTACTATTTGCTTATTATACTGATAAAATTTCATTATATTATTATGTTGAGGTATCATAATATAATGGTGCATTCCTTTTGCATTTTTTTAGTGAAACAATGACTTGAAACGTAGGGGATGTACTGAATGATTGAGAATTAGTATGATACTAGGAGTAGGCTTGGATCTAGGGGGGTCATGAGGGTAATCACCTCCCCCCCAAAAAATCTCGATATAAGGTCCTTTATGTTTACTTAAAAATCGATACACGCATAAATTGCATTTTTACTTTTTCTTCACCGAGATTTTTTTGCACTAATAAATGTTTAAAACAATTAATATTTACACGTTGTTTAAATAGTTAATATTTTGTTTTATATAACGCATACATAACGTGTAGGTACCCTTAAACTACATCGGCACCTGTTCTTCATAAAATCATAATTCCCGTTTAATTTCTAAGAACATTAAATAGCGATTTAATATAAACCGACAATAATATGGTTGGCGGGTCGCAGGTAAATATCATATATTATACTAATATTTTAAATTAAAATTTTTAATATTTAATTTCAATTAATATTTAATAGATATAATAATAAATGGATTCATCGGCGGTAATGTTTGAATGTCCGACGAAAATGTGGGATTTTATTTTCAACCCGTATGTCCGTATTACACAATATAAATAACGTCTATACTTGACACGGCGACGGCCGTAATCGTAATGATATTATTTGGGTTTATTATTATGACTTTGTCGTTTAATTTGAAAAATTTACAATAATTAATAAACTTCTAACTTTAGTTAATAAATTACTTAAATTTTTTTTTCTCGTCTATTATTTTACGGGGAAATTTACGTTATTATTTTTTTGTTCTTTTGAAAAATTACCACCCTCCCACATATTTTAGTTCTGGATCTGCGACATACTAGAAGTAATAGAGACTATTTATTGGAGTACGATTTTTATAAAAGAGAACACGGAGCTAATGGAGAATGATGAGTAATGAAAATGAAAAATGTAAAATGAAAATTCAATTATTTAGGATTTTTTCTACAGTGGGTATTAGGTAAGTGATTCGTTTATGCGCTTAGGTGCTATCTTAGTGTTCAATATTAAGGTGTACATTATACTATTTAATTATTATTATTATTATTAAAAAATTAATATTTCGTCGGTTTAGTAAGTTAATATTCCAAGTTGTGAATTTGAAATTGTTCAAGAGAGTTTTATTAAGATTCAGTAGAACTATTTTATTATAAGAAAAAAAAAATTCCTACAATATTTCAAATAGTAGTGTTTCACTTGTTTTGACAGTATAAATTACAAGTTAGAATTTTTTATACTAATCAGCACCAATTAGTTATTAATAAAATATACAATGAAATATGTATATTGTATCTAAAATTTCTAGAAAGATAGAGCATATTTATAGTATGACAAAAGTATGTAATGAACGTTAGATACGTATAACTATATTATTAGTAACAACTAACTCTTAAACGAGTTAAAAACGAAGCTTAAATGGTCGATGAAATATATTGTTTAGGTATACAGTATTTTAGTGTTGAGTTACTTGTAGAATTATTTATATATATTTAGGTATACAACTTCAACTATTCATTTTATCGAATTAAACGGTTTTATAAATGCATACTTAAAAATTAGCTAATGCAAATACAATTAATCAATCGTTGAATTATTGTCTTTTAGACAAATTTAATGCCGTGTAACTAAATTAATAAGGTACATATTTTTTTCACAGTTCTCGAGTTTGGAATAAAAAAAATGAGATAAATTTTTTGAAATCATTCGCGTAAAATGTATATACTTGAAAGAAAAATGAGATTTTCCACATTTTATGTTATATAAAATATATATATATTGTATATGTGCAGTGTATACAGATAGGTAGCAATTAAATTACAAAATGATTTCCAACAAACGGTTTGTAGGATATTAATATTTAAAACGACCTTTGAAAGAGCTAGGATTTTCATAAATTTAATATTAGCAATTAATAACAGAGGCTTTATACTTCCAAATAATTCCAAAATCACCCGGATTACCATATATTGCTGCCACGTGTACATACGATTAACAATTTCAACTAACGTCGAAAACAATGTCTATATAATACACCTAATATGTGTCATACAAAGAAGTAACATCGTGATTTACAAAATCCACATTAGATATATATTTTCGGATAAATTATATGGTTTTTATTTTTTTTTATTCCATAAATCACTGTTTAAATAATTCTATTTTTATTAGTATAGACCATTTGTATAACCATACTAGTTATGGTAAACATCGCCAGTATTATATTGACAAATTTTAATAAAATATAAAATTAAAAAATACATTCAAAATTTCATATTGAACTAACCAGCTATAAAGATTAATAGTTAAAAAAAAAATGATCAGTAGAAATGTTTTCTGCTCAAAAATATTTAAAAACTATTAAAATAATATTTTATTAATTTATTATTTATAATTGATCATTTATTTTTTTTCATCAAGCACCTGCCCTGAGAGTTGTCATAAAATGTTTTTAGAATATATTCCACTACTTGGAATATTTTTACGTTGGCATATAAAATATATATGGTCACACCTGGTAATTACTGTTTTGTACTCTTTTTATGGTGATATGTCCCAGGAGGTCTGCAGTGGTATATTTGTTTGCTTTTGTTCGTATTTCTTTAAATTAATCGACTAAACCACATTTAATATTTATTAATCCGCATAGTAATTAAAAAAGTAATCTAACTTTTGTTGTCACCACGAAATTAGTTATTTCACATTGCCGAGCATAGGGTTTATTTAAATTTAAGACTTTTTTTTCACACGTGCGTTTCAGTTAACCGCTAAAAAAACATTTTGTATGTAATTTCCAAGAACACTGTGCATATAATTTAACCTATACATTTTATCGAGCCATAATTTTATAGAGGTTTAATTTATAAATTAAAATAAACATTTTTTATTTGATTGAATTATATTTTTATGTATTGTAATTGAGGGTACCTACACATACGTAGGTACGTGTGCGCGTAGCAAAGAGTTGTAAAAGTGTAAATAAAATTTGCATATTTATTTCACATAAACTTTAGAGTAAAAAAGATTCGACTATAAAGAAGTTATATTTTATTTTATAATATAATATAGTCCTAAAAATGTACATTGAACACGTTCTAATTATATACAACCTCTTACTGTATAGGAATCTTATAAGGTAGAGTCATATTCGAGGATAGGACGAAGTAATGCACAATATAGCATCTTGATGGTTTTTCCTGTTTAAAATTTCTCGGCAATCTCATAACGAAGTAAAGAACCTTTATTGCTCTACAACTTACCATTTCAATATGACGCCAAGGATTAGATTATGATTAAGCTTAAAACCAAGGTCAAAAATTATACATCCATTGTAGCGTACGATATCAAAACCTTAAATTCATATTTATAAACTAAAAGTGATTGTACTCTAATGTAGGATATTACGAATTGAACTATTCAATAAAACTATTCAAATCATATTGCGATTTCCGATAACTATCAAAAATATTAACTATCATAAAATATTTCATGTAATCAGAAATACAAAGCAGTCGACAGTAATTTAGAATAACTTTTATACTGTTAACAAATAATGCAAATACAATATAAGATAAATGTCAACTTTTGAAGAATTTATAATGTACTGGCTCGACGAGAGGTGGGTTGTTGGTGATTCCTTCAGGCCATGAGTTTGCATAGCTGCCAGGATTTTTCCAAAATTTTAAGGAGACCAGGAACACAGTAATACCATAAACGCAATTTATAAGAATGAACTTATTTTTTTTATAAATACATAAATAAATACATATTTATATAGTAAAATATCGCAATTAACGCTTTGAACAAGGCAACAAATAAGCAAAAAAAGAAAAGTAATAATCATTCGTAGAAATGTTTCTCAAAATTTGTGACCCGACCACAGCACAAGCACACCCTCGGGTCTGGATTTTCTCTCCACTGTTCTGATGATGAACGTTTATGTGAAACTTATTGGTTTTTAAAAAAATATTTACTTTTTAAAATAACATTACGAGTATATATAAAAATATATTACTTATTTATAAGAGATAAGAAATAAAGTTACCTATACTAAAAAAAAATCTGAGTTATATAGATAAAAATACAAATTCCGTTAACAAAATTACTTACCACCGTTAACTATTTTGTTTAATTAACAATTGTCTGTTTGTAATTTTTTCAATATTTGTTTGCATACAAATTAAATTATTTAACAAACCAATTTGTTATTTATATATAATTAACTGTTGAGATAATAACATAATTATTGTTTAAATAAAATATAAAATATAAAATTAAAATTAAAAAAATATATACAATACACCCATACAACTTATAAGTATATACTCGTATTTTTGCACTATTAAAAGTAGGGTAAAAATGTATGTGAATGGTGAATGTGCTGGAGTGAATGATTTTAATCTTTATACTCAATTGAGTCCTGGAGGATAATCCGATAGATTCTAAATTTTTACGTTTGTGGTAAATAAATTGATAACAAAATAAATGAAACGAGATTTGATGTCATGAAAACCAGATACAAAACACAATATTCTGCCAAACGATATGTACCTATCTTCAACGAACCGAGTTTAAAAATGAAATTATTTTTAAAAGGACATCAAACAAAGCAATAATTGACGAAAATTTAGATCTCAAGGGGAATAGATGTAACTATAGAAATAACCTTAAGATTAAGGAACTCATCAAAAACTAATCACTGATGCAATGTTTTCGTAAATAAATTATATAAATAAATAAAATCAAGCAAACAGATACACATGGCCTACTTTTGTCGTGGACATCAAACATAACATTAATATAATCATATTATACGACGTGACCATGAACGAGGACAAAATAAAAGGATTTCTAAAACAAAATGAATTTACCTTTTTTTTTTTTCATCATTATTACAATTCAAAATAACATTAATTAGTTATTCATTATCATTATGGCTGAAACCCACAAATAATATAAATAATAATAGCACTTTCCTTTTGATGGATGCCTACTCCGATTTAAAAATTTTGGAAAATTCCATTCTGTATTTCCTGTGATCATATCGAAAAATATAAAATAATACCCATTGAATAATAATTATTAGAAAAATTATTTCAATATTTTATCAGTGATATGCATAATTGAAATGTTAAGCTGTCAATAATGTCAAAATATATTTTGTAATTTTCTGAGCGTTATGAATGACGCAATATTTTACATTTTAAGAACTTATATAATGTTATTTATTGAACCAAAATTATCAAACAAAACCTATACTTAAAATTGATATAGTAAAAAAAAAGTCGTTAAACAATACTGTGTTAATCCTATTTTCTTTCAATGAATATAAATTTTGAACTTTTCCAATTTACCTGCATTGTAAAAAGTAATAAATTAGCACGGTCGAATTTAAGTTCGTGAGCGTGACTCTTGAAATAAAAAAAAAAAAAAATGTGCGTAGGTAGACGTCAAATTATGATAATTTAGCTTTAAGTCGTGATTATCTTATTTTCTACGGGCCATGGAAAATTGCATAAATGCATATTATTCTTTGTTATTATTTATATGATTTTTAGAAGTGAAATAATAATAATAATAATAATAATAATAATAATAATAATGATAATGATAATAATAATGATAATGATAATAATAATGATAATGATAATAATAATACACATAATGTTGTAACTGGAAGGTGGCGAGTTTATGAGGATATGAAGGGTCAACAGGTAACTCGTTGACGGAACGGACACCCTAGCCTATACGTGGCACGCGATCTAACATGATATCGAGCAATTGTCGGTTCGACCAATTAATTTTGTTATTACTATGTTGCCATAAATAATTTTTTTGTTCATTATTTTATATACGCGTGTGCATGGAGGAATACATAATTTTTAATTTTTTTCCATGCTCATTTTTAACTTCCCGTGAAACCAAAATTGACTATAAACTATTATTTAAAAAGTTATTTTGAAAACATAATTCTATAGAAGAAATTTTAATATTTAAATTCATCCATTACACTGTGATAAGAATCATACGTTATACGTGCTGATGTAAATTATAATATATTATATATTATATAATATTTTCTCAAAAAATGTTTAAGTAGAAGTATGAAATAAATAGTGTATGATTCCTTATTCATTAATTATTTACATCATATTTGTTAGCTCTGAAGAGGACATCCTACACGCCCTATTAAATGGCGTAAAATTGCAATCAGCAAAATAATTCTATCGTCAAAATATGAATGATGATAATATTTACTATACTATAACAAATAGTTTGTACAGTTAAAACTTTTTTTTAAATTTATAATTTATTGTTTTTCAATCATAGATTCAAGAAGTTCAAATACACATATTGAAAAACAAATATGTACAATACAGATAAAATATTCATATTTCGTGTAACTAGTGCAATGATTTATTTGTATTATTAATTTATAATCAAACTGAGATCAAAGAGCAAAATTAGTGTACGTGTAAAACACATTAAACTAGTGGTAAGAATGTATTATACAATACTTAGATTTTTAACTGTAGTATATGTAAACAAAAAATGGGGAGAACCATATAGACATAACAACAAAATTAATTCGATTCAAAAATTCTCAGACTACATCTGATAAATAAAAACTGGTATTATAGATGCTAAATAAATATTTAACTTATTTGTTCCATGATATTTCTTATATACCTGCAATTATCACATTGTTTATTTAAAATGTAATGAAAAACATTTAAATTAATTGATGTTCATAAAAATAATGTGTTTTTTTTTCCAAAAAAATTATTTTTTTGTTCTCTCAAATCTTGTCTGAATGTTTCAAACGGAATGAAATGATTATGGAGAAGTCCAGTTAGTTAACATATTTATGGGTTTAATTCTGTCTTTAACCTATAAATTAACCCAAATATAACCCAGTATAAAATATGTTTTTAATAATATTGTTTTTTCTATTTTAGATTAGCCAAACTGTTAGACTGTTTAATCCAATTCGAAAATTCACTTTTTAATACAAATTTAATTTCAAAATGTCTGTATAATTTTGTTTTCAAATAAAAATATGTATCCATTACCTAATTAAATCAGGAATTAATATGCATCAAAAAATATAACTTTGTAAATAAATTAACAAAGTGTATTTATATATATTGTATAATTTTTAAAATCTATTATTTTTATGTGGTTTAAGTTCAAATATAAAACCCACATTTGACGATAATTTTAATTATTTAAATTTAAATTATTTTTATTTATATAATTAATTTTAATTCATTATTAATTTAAAATTAAAAGAAAAATATTTTATGCTACGGGTAAAATTAATTTTTTTATATAGATTATAATTTTAAAATTGAAGTGAATACCTGGAGATTGGATTGTTTCAAAATTAGAACAGTTTAACTCTTCAGTAATTTAAATGATTTTAAAATGTTTAATTAAATTTTCCTAAATAATTATTCAAATTTGAATATATATATATGTGCATAATTTTTAGAGATACGTATACCAACGGGAAAGTAGTATTGTATGCATTAAATAAACATCATTTTCTTCATTATTTTCCAATCTATATACTCGGAAAATATAGATGATAAGCTAAAAATACTATTATGTGGAAGGGAAAGTTCTGTTTTACAATTTAGGCAGCACATATTTGGCTTTATTACATGTTAAACCAAAATATTATAACACGAGTTACTTGCAATTAGGATTTGTATTTTATTATTTAATATTTAAAAATAAAAGAGGCAATAATAATTTGTTTGATCTTTAAGAACACTATTATTGTTTATAAAATGTTTTCTCAGATTTTCATTAAATATATTTTAATACAAACATTATTATTGCCATTTTCATTTATTTAATAGGTATATAGTATAGGAAAAATGATACTACATACAATTAAAATTATGGTGTTTAGATAAATTTAAATTTGAAATACTTATTATAAAATATAAAAATGGAAAATTTTTGGATGTATCTTGCTGACGTTTTTGTAAAATATAATTTAAGTTAAAAGTTATATGAACCTAAAAATTCTATAATATCTTTTTCGGAAAATATTATTAAAGTCTAAAACAATCATTAATGTTCTCTAAAAATATTTCTATTTAGATATAACAGTGTTTTGCATTAAATGAAATCTAATCCCAACAATCTAAATTGTAAGTTGTTAGAGTCAAAATTGAAAATGTGAAATTTGTCCATTTTAAACAGTTATAAACAAGTAATGATTTTATTTTATTATGTGTAAGGAAGAATAATAAAAATTCGAAATATGTAAAATTGAGAAAAAAAACAGTATAAAATGGATTTGATATTAAATTATTTTTAATTTTTTCTTAAATAAATTTGAATTTTTATAAAAACTACTAAGGCCAAAACGCAATGTATATATGAAACATGATACATATTAATTTGAATAGTATTAACGTAATTTAAAAATAAAAAAAGGATTTGTTTCTTAATAACCATGTCTTTTATTTGAATTTGATGAAAAAACGGGAATATGTTATCGTAGTATATCATTTATAAAGCCCATAATAAAGTTAGAAAAAATGTTTATTTAGTATTAATTCGTAAAATATAATATTTTTTTTTTTTTAGACATAGATAATATATATTTTATAATACCATTTATAATAATTAAAGTAATAATAATAATAATAATAATAATAATAATAATAATTATTATTATTATTATTATTATTATTATTATTATTATTACAATTACCTTATAAGAATAAATCAATATTTTCACTAAGGTATATAGAAAAATGTGACATAATAGACTTTGTATAAAATAAAACTGATGTCATAGTTATAGCACAGACAGTTTTGACTTTTGTTTTGTAATAAATAAATTTTGATGAATTGTATGTTTTTATTTTATAACATAACTTTTATGGTATTTTATGGGATATTATGTTCTGAAAAATACTCAATTTTTAAAGATTTGTATAGATGCACTTAGTATATATTGGGGAAAAAATGTTAATTTCAAATACTCACTACCACTTTGCACTAAAAAAACTTGACATCTAGTGTTGAAAATTATTTAGAAAATGATCATGATAGCTATTTAATTGTTCTTTTTATTTTATCTAGATAAATAATGGCAAGTCATTTAAAAATTTAGAATTTTAGATACAAATTTGACATTTTTATAATATATAATGTATCTAAATAATTTTATAGATACATATTTACTAATAATTACTATACTTAAACGTGCCAAATTCTTCAAATAAGCTTTTATCCCTAATATATACATTTATATACAAAATAAACGAATAAATAAATTGTTATTTATAGTATATTATATACTTATTAACTTATTTACTTTAATTAAACACTTTGAATATATTAAGAAAAAAGTTTTTTAATTTAAATAATTATGTTTTTTATCTAGGTAAAAATTAATTTATCTTTTATTTTTATTTAGATATCTAAATAGATTTATCTTAATAGTTTTCTCTTTCCAATTCACATAATTTTCACAATATATATTACATAAAGAATGTGCAAAAGATATTTTATAAATATACCACCGTTTTTTTGTTTGATTAGTAGTATTTTTCTTATCATTTTCGTTATCTACCATCACCCCAGTTTTCTAATTGTATCTGTGTCGGTCTTAAAAACCTATTACCCCTTTAAGAATAATACTAAAACAATATTAATAATAATAATAATAATAAAATTGGTGTTAATACTGCTCGAAAAAAGTGCAACTTTGATGAAATAACGTTCCAAATGTGTCGTAAAATCATCAGCTAATAAAAAATTCCAAGAAACATATTTGACTGTTATTATTAAAACTAACTACAAGAGACTCATTTACTCTGAGTTTTGTACAAAGTAGTTGTACTATCACTGTAACACTTTCATCACTTTACTAATTGGTTTTTGCGACCAACACACGAATTTAATAATAAACCAGTGCTATAATAGATAATTAAATGATAAAAACAATGCTACCAATCAAACAAAATTTTTTTTAAAAGCGTATTTTTATTGGGACACACTGTATGTGTATACCAGAATTTTACTAAAATATCACATAGCACACTTTTGATTGTAACCCTACATTTTTTTCTATATTATCAATTAGATCAGACATGTCAAACACGTGGATGGTAGACCGCATGTGGCAAAATAAAGAGCAAAAAAAAAATATATATATATATATAGAATTCTGTAATAAAACTTAAAAGTAGCTTGTCCAAGATTTCTCCCGAAATAGAAAAGTTAATAGCAGAAAAACAATTTCAGATATCACAAACATCAAGAAGGAATTATTAATTTGGTATTTATTATTTTTTTTTTGGTAATTTAAAAAATATAATAAATATATTTTAATTTGACTTTTTTGGAAATTTGAATAAAATCTAATAAATTATTTAAAATACTTAAAATTGGTTTTAATAATATCTAAGCGGGGCCTTAAAGCATATAAATTAAAAAAATGTATACCCATAAAATGGGTTTTTTCGTTTGCGGCCTACATAGTGTTCTATATAATATTTTTTTTCCCAGTTGATATTTTCCATTAACGCATGATCTGCATTAGATGAATAAAGACAGAAATAATTATTGCTGCAGGTATTCTTAAAAAGCTATAGTATTCTCTTAGGAAACCGAATCCATAAATTTCAAAATAAATATTGTCCTACCTAAATAATTTACAATAAAAATGTGGGTCTTTTTTAGAAACACGTTCGTATATACAATTTAAAATTGGTAAACATTTGTATTGAATTACATTTTAAATTATAACATTGAGCTTCGATTTACATGGTACATAGAATTCACACTAAATAATCAATAATAAATTAAAGACGAAGGCACTTTGTTTGCCTTATTGTATACTAATAATGTAGTGTACAATAAGATAACTAGAATTATGTCTGTTTAATGCTTAAATATTAGATGCTTAATTATCACTGGTTGGGTACCTACTGAGACGTGTGCATATTAAGTTCAACCACGCAACACCGTTGTGAAATATGTTATTTGCAAAACATATAATACGTTTTCCTTGTGTTTGTTCATTTACGCGTGTAATAGTTATTCCAAAATAATGTAAACGTATTCGTTATAGTTTAGTTTCGAAACGAAAAATTGCAGTTATTTCAACGTAATTTGGCAAATGGTTTTAACATGAAAACTTATCCAAGTTATATGAAATATATAATACGACATAGTGTCCGGAACTTTTTAATGCGAGGAAATTAATTAAAAACGTTCTTTATATTATACATGTCATATTTTTCGTAAAAACATAATATGCAACATCACAATTAAAATTATCTGTGATTAGTATTTGGGCTAGCAGCATTATGTGATAAATCAACGCTAAGTGGTGGTACCCACGCTACCTGACTAAAGGTTAAACATCAACCAGCATAAATAGCTTCTGTACATTTGTAAATATAATTATATAGAAAATTAAATGTATTATATGTTTTAGAATTAGAATTAGGATCGTTTGAAAATGTATGTATACAAATATTTTAATAAATAAAAGGGTTACATTAAAAGTTTGTGCATAAAGTCGGATGGCTCAAACCAACATAAGTAGGCGTAAAAAACTACAAGAAAGTACTTTTCCAATCCCAAATTGAGGATTTGATTATAGATAACGGCCTTCCATGAACTTTGGTTGTGCATCCATGCTCACTATAATCAAATCTTAGATTCTCCTTTTTGTTCACAAGTCGCTTAAACCCGTGCTGCGGCTATTGTTTCTCTTTCTATAAAATATTATACTTATGATAGTGATCAACTATCAGTTTCAATTGTGCTCAAGTTGCCCAATTCATTTTTTATTGTGTACAAAAGAAGACCAAGTAATATTATTATATATTATATACATTTTACTTATATTCATAGTTAGTTTATGTGCTTGATACTAAAATGTACAACAATGTTCCACGAGACATCGTTTAACTGTCGGAATTTAAATTAAATATTTAAATTAATTTGACTTAATAAATAATTCATACATTGAAACTCATATTTTTAATTTTTAATTTCAACCTTACCACCTAGAGTGAAGTTATTGTAAAAAAGGTAGAGTTTCACATAATTATATATAATTGAAGTAGATTGTCAAATTATTCCTTTAAAACAATAGAAAACTGGCCAGTATATAGAAATGCACTTTAGTCAGAATTAGAGAACTTTTAACTGATTTTTGATTTGTAATCTAAAGCATCATTTATTTTAAATGGCCTAGTTGAAACTTCTCTAAAATATATGGAGATAAAAGTAAAAACAACAAAAAGAGCTTCGGAACCAGTCAGAGTAACAAAGAGACTGTGACAGGAGTGAAGGAGGTATACTATCAACCACTCTCTTTAACTTAATGCTCAAAAATATTATTATAGAAATAAATATCACCATAGGTAATACACTAAGATAAACCACTATTAGCCTTTTTGTCTATGCAGATGCCATAGCTAGTATAAAGAATAATGCAGGAGAAGTTAATTCATCATTTTGGAAACTCATAAAAACTGTGGAAAAATATAGTCTACAAATTAAGGATAACAAAATAGTATATATAATATTGAATAAAAAAAAGATTAATAACTGACAAGGATATATAATAGAAATAAAAAACTATAACATTAAAAGAGTATCTTACATTAAATACGTAAGCAAAATGACAAATGCAAATGCAAATCACTCAAGACAATGACTTATTAGTAGAGATTAATACTAGACATATAAAAGATATAAATTGCTGCTATGGTTGGAAATATTGCTAAATTAAAAAACATTAACAGCAAATTTAAAAGTCCAGATATATATATGACCCTAAAACGTCCAGTGGGTGCTATACGGATCAGAAACATGGCCTCTTAGAAAAACAGATTATATAAGGTTGAAGGTTTTCGAAAGGAAAAATCTGAGAAGGATTATTTAACTATGCAAGAATGTTCGAACTGGGAAGTGGAGGAAAATATATAGCCAAGAATTCTAAGATTATTTTTAACGCCCTTATATGGTGAAAGAATTTTTAGTAAAAATACTTAAATGGGCAAAGCATGCATAGAGAAAGTTAGGATGAGTAATAAAGACCTTATCGAAATTAACCCAATAAGGGACTGGATCTCTGGTAAACCTTACCTAAGATGAGAGGATTTTGTTCCTGGAGTATTATAGAGAAAAGTAACAGGGGACAGAAATAGGAGGCGAAATATATGTTTGGAGGGTGGATTTTAAAGCCTATTACTAACAAAAAAAATATTTTAAGTACATTTTGAGATAATTTAAAATCTAACGATTTCAAAAAGTGTTTTTACATAGTGTTAAGTAATTTTCATTTTTACTATCGCATAATTATGATATAAAATATTAATATTGTATTCAAAATACAAATTGGACTTAGGCTAGCCTAACATATCTATAAAGCTTCCTCAAAAGTAAACTTGAAAAAACATCCTTAAGTATACGAGTATACTACCTGGAAGACATTTTTTAATTATATAAATCGATAATAATGTTTTTAAATTTTGTTTATTTATATTAGTAAAATATATTACGAGAATCGTCAAAAACTATATTAAAAATGTTTCCAGAAAACACAGTACAAGTTGTGGTCTTCATTTTAATATTAAAACTATTTCTGCTGTAATTGTGTATTGTGTAATACGAATACAATTACGGCATTTTGCTACTACTTAAAATGTCTTTCATAAATGTAAAAATGCACGTACAATGTTCTAATAAAATATAAATTTTTATTAAAATAAAATTCTAAAATAGACCAATATAGTGAAAAAATTTATATATTATCACTTTTTTAATACTGAAAAATATATAGGCAGCGTACTCAGTGCAAAATTAAATATTCATTGTTCTTGAAATTAGAAGAGGATGCTACAACAAAATTAATATGAACGAAAACATACTTATCCTTTTTTAAGTCATTTTCGGTATTTTTTTTCTATATAAAACACCTAAAAAACTAAGTATTAGGAAAATCAAAAAGTATTCATGATGATTCAATTTTATACAAACATTTCGTGCCATGTTCCGCATTATTTCTTAGACTCTGAGCATATAAATTATATCTTTTTTATTTTATTTACTACGTGTTTTACTTTTCTAGGAATAAATTGGGTCAAAATATTGCATGCATTTAATTATTGTATAATATTTATATTTAGTGAGCACTTTGATGATGTAATTTTTCTAAAATAGTTTTAATTTTATGCACAAGACGTAAAACGCGTGTTAGCCAACACGGATTATAAGTACGATTGTTAATTCATAATTCTGAATATAGCATTTGATGAAACTTTATATTTGTGCAATGTAGGCACTTTAGTGCAGTTGTTTTATATCATATTTTTTCGAAATTGGTTTTTTACCAATTTGGAGAAGTTATTTGGATATTTATACTCGTATTTGTATATAATTATTCACGTATTTCTCGTAGTCATTTTGGACGTTAAACATACACATTCATTTACACGGTACTTTAATCATTTTAGTTTCGATTATTCCGTTTTATTTTTACATCTCAACGAGTTCTGTTACAGTCGGAGTTCTATCATGTTAGCGAAAACAACCGGAATTAATCGAATGAAAATATAATACAAATATGTCTGAATAAATAAGATATACGATCGTTACAACGTAATGGACGTCAAGCATCTTATAATAGTGCGAACAAATTTAATTAACGAAAAAAAAATAATAATATAGAATATTTGTGTCGGTCAAAATATATTGCATTAATTAATGAAATATTTTTCCAAATAAAATTAATAATTTATAAATTGTTCGTTATTTATAAAGAAATGGAAATTCTACAAGTGCAATTTATTAACAATTCTTTTCATTGAGAATTTGTACCAAAAGTCAAATTACCAATCGTACTTAAGACACAATGTGTATATTATATATGTATGTCTTAATAAATATACAGTCGCCCATGACGTAATAATGAGATTTTACACGAACCAAAACTAACATGTGCGATTAATGTCGTCCCATTATTTTACGATAAATTTTATAACAATACATTAATGACCCAGTTTAACGCGTGGCGTATTTATGCGTGTTATTATAATAATTTTTTTTTTTTTTTTTTATCAAGTTAATATTGCTAAAAAATTTTAATGCGAACACGAACGGCAATACATATTTCATAATATAGGGTAAAAATATCCCAACAAAACTGGATTTTCATATACAAAACCCCTACAATAATAGTAACGATTTAATCAATTAATTTCTTCAGATTGACAATGCAAATAGGTATATGTAATTTTAATTTAGTAAACATCATAATTATTACGTAACGTGTAACTTAATAAAAAATATATTTTATTATTTATTGGAATAAATAAAGTTACCCTGTAGAAGGATTTAGAATGCTCCCGAGGTTATATCAAGAATTTATAGTAGAAAACGACTAATTGAGGTAATGTCAGGTCGACAGCCAGCGTAAAATTTGTCAAAACGTTTTGGGGAACTAGTGAGAGGAAATTACATAGTTGAGTGTGGAGATATTCTAAGGGATGAGATGGCTGGTAACACAAAAACAGAGGGTGCGGTTGCAGTTTTATTAGTTATATGTAAGGGACAGCCCAACAGTCATGAGGTCAGGAAAAGCAACAAAGTATTTTGGGGTAGATTCCCTCCCGAGTTCGCCGGATAGGTACAAAAAAAGATATGAATGTGGAATGTAGGAAAGTTGATGGGCAAGAATACGATAGTCTAGGATAATTGAGCGTTGCTGTTAATTACTATACATTTTTGCAATATATAATTTATTTCCATAATTTAATATATTGTCCATTAGCATGGACATATAAAATATTATAAAAAAAATACTTCACATGTCCTTATTATACTATAATACAGTTTATTTTAAATAAAAAAATTATAAATACATTATATGAAGTAATTGATAGATATACTAAAATTAAGTGGGTACCTATAAAAATTTTATTGAAAATAAATAAGTTTATTCAATATATTAAAAATTTAAAAAAAAATCAGTACCGATATACAAGTATGAAATATTTATAGGAGTACCTACTTGATTTTGCATTAGGGTATAAATTAGCGACTGTGAATACTTTTTTAGAAATACAGAAGATTATAATAATATATAATGAATACAAGTGGAATTTGGATATGGTATATTTAATAAGAGAAGAATAGATGTATGGAGTATGATTAGAAAAATAAAAATTGATGAAAGCGGTAGAACATGACGGTGTATAAGTAGGAGTGTGGTTAGCATTAACGGGGGCGATCTGAAGACATATTTTTGACGGGTATTTTTATAATTTTACAACTAAATTCCAACACAATGTTTTGTTATAAAACGTGGTAAATAAGCCAAATTTAAAATTTAAATTATTGTCAACCAGCAACGACGATTTTATAAATGAGAAAAGAGTAATAATATGCTAAATTACAAAGATCTTTGGTTAGTTTACCTCTCTGTTCAGAACATCCCTGAGCATTAGGGAGCTGAAGTATAGGGTGGTTGACAAAGTTATTTTATAAAATCTTAGTTGAAATGAAAATTTCTGAGGTGTAGAGAAAGAGTTGTCTAGTGCAAATATTTAGGAGCAAAGGATTTATTCTAAGATCTATTTCCATAGAAATGTGAAAATTATACAAGGATAAAATTTATGAGTATAAAGATTTTGGGAAAATATAATACATATGAGAGTAAGAAGTTGACGACCAAATCATATACATATAATGAACAAATTTTATTCAAAAAATTAATACATGCAGGAATATGAAATATTTCTATTTAATGTTTATATTTTAAATAACAAATAAGTGTTTATAAATACAAACTAAGAGTAGATACAATGTCCAAAATGTGGCATATATTTTGTTTCAATAGGATAGATAAACATGGATGTCCGTGGTCTAATTTCAAGAGGAGGATAAACTTATATGAAATATTTTTTTAAATTGATTATTGGATTAAGCGATAATTGATTGTAAACTTTAATATTATTCGGGGGTGAGGGCACATGTCTCTCCTTTTTTAAAAACTTTAATAACTTTACCAATGAACACAACAGAATTTTGTGTAAGTGAAAATAGTTACGCCTATGAACGCTCTTGTGAAAAATTTAAAAAACACTAGATGAAACCTTATCACCCTAAGCTGACGATATGTTAAAGGATCTTTTCCGGTTTCCCAATCGGAAGCCGCATCGATGATAATCGACCGCGATAAAACCCAAACAGAGATATTTACATTATATTTATGCTGCGGCCCACATAGAAAGCTACGATACATATGCTGCATGTGCTACGTTTGCTATATCCTGTGTCCATACAGAGTGCTACGGTACATTTGCAATGTATGTAAAATACAAAACGACAAAATAATATCAGTTGCGTTCGAGATGTCCTCGTGTAAGTTGCCTTTGGAGACTGAAGACAGTGGTGACAGTGACAATGAGGCTTTATTATTACTCGCGTTATATAATAGTTATTGACAAACAAGAAAATGACGTGTTCACGAACTGAACATGGAAAGAAACAAATTTATAGGTGAGTTTCATCATATCATAATATATAGGTTACGTGAAGATGAAGCGAAATTTAAGGAATATTTTCGTGTAGTTATTAATCAATTCGATGAACTTCTATTAGTTATTAAAATAGACATCGAAGAAAATAGAACTGATTCTCCGGAAAAGTATTTCAGCGATGGAACGACGCTCAAAAACATAGCCGAGAATCATACACTCGCGACGTAGCGAACATTCAAAACATAGCGTATGCGGCCCGTTTACGTTGTTGTAA
Source organism: Pemphigus obesinymphae (assembly GCA_025469235.1). Taxonomy (NCBI): domain Eukaryota; kingdom Metazoa; phylum Arthropoda; class Insecta; order Hemiptera; family Aphididae; genus Pemphigus; species Pemphigus obesinymphae. Next base: position 22,126 of record JAIPRL010001734.1, on the reverse strand, counting down.
TATAAAGCTATTTTGCCTACGTATAGCGAACATAGCGAACGTAGCGTGCGTAGTTTTCCGCACAGTAACAACGGGAGAGAAAATTTCATTTTCATTTGGATAATATAATATTATAATGATCACAATATAACGTATAATGTTTGTCAGCCCAGATGAAGTTGCAGGGAACCCCGTTCTGCACGGCCACAAGTTTAAATGGGCTTTGACTAGGCTTCCGACTGATAAATTGTCTTTTGTACACGGGCCGATACGTGGGGGGTGCCATGGGGCAAACCATATCCCGAATGAAGTTAATGTTCGCAGCTTTGCGCACTGAAGCAACCGACGCCACTAACGCAGTAATTTTCCCGCTCGTCTCTGCAGACAACGAACAACTCTCCCCCTCCGCTCGACAATCTGTTCACCGTTTCTTAATCACGTAAATACGTTTCGTCGGTGACTTAAATATTATTAGCGGTTCATATATACATATATATATATATATGCGGTGAAATTCCCTTCCGGCCACGTTTCAATCGGTCTTTTCTCTTGTAATACCATATAATGTACAAACAGAATACCGAGGTTCTCCTCGTCATGCGAATGTAATATTTTATAAATAGTTTTGACTTCAATGCGCACACTTGGATACGACGAAATTACTCCGATTTTTTTTTCAAACGTATATTCTGTGAATTTGGACCGAGAAATATATTTCGCATGTATAATTGAAGAAGCGAAGTCACCGTCGTATAAAATTCATTTTGGTAAACATTGATTAACCGTTAAGAGGACGCAACACACACCTGGTTTTTATAGGGTTTTGTATAGGCCATTTTAAGTATATTTTTCGAGAAATGAAAATCTCACGATTGAAATATATTTAAATACATTTCAAAAAGAATGAAAAAATACACCTATACCAGTAACATATTTTTATTGTGAAGTATTAATAAATAATTATTAAAAACTAGGGAAATCACCTATTTTAAAATTTAGACCACCTTATGATTTATAATTTTTTGTAGAAATTCTTGTATGCTAAAATAATTCAGTTTCCTAGAAACGTGAATTTCCCAAAGCATTTTCATGCGCGTGAACACAGCAGTATGACGTCCTCTTAAATGTTTAAGTTCAACAATAAATTATCTGGCTGAATTTACTTAACGCGCTTCTGTGAATATAAAATATATTACTTTAGCTATATAACTTCTAACTTCTAACTTCTAATCAATTGAATTTTATACTTTGAGCAACATTAGAATACTATATAATTAATAATATATATATAATATATGTATAGTTAAAATTCATTTTTTAAATTTATACAAAAATTAAAAGATAAATAAATTTTAAACTATTTAAAAAAATTACTAAATTATGTCACCATAACTCAATAAATAATAATTTATATATTGGGTAATATAGTTTTATATATTATAAGAATAATGACAAAAAATATGCTATTATAGCAGTAGAATAAGATTAATTTGTTGTATACTTTATTCAAAATATATTATGATTATTATTGTTTGGGCTAAAAACCATTAGATATCAATAATTTTTTAATGCAAAACTCATCAGTCATCACTAACTATAAGACTATAAAGCAGTAGAAAATAGTCATCCATACGAATGTATGGATGTGAGCATCTTTCGAGTATAATAATTAAATTATTCAATAATAACAGTCTGTCAATTATTAAATTTCACACTCGAATCTGTTTTATTATTGACTGATATATTACAGACCAAACATAGCTGATTCTTCGGTAGTTATACGTTGTATAAAAACTTTATTTTGCATGCCATAAAAGGAATTTTTAAATACATATTTAAAACAAAAGAAAGGATTATTTTTACCTTATTTTATTTAGCACTTAGTAGTTTATCATAAATAGTAGTAATAAGATTATGACGTTTTAAATTATAATTACCATTATTATAGTTATAACCATAAATATTATATTATAATTAAACCAGATTTAAGGTTCCTAAACATAAGATATGACACCATATATTCCCATCATGTCCGTCCGTCTGTCAATAGTAACGAATTTGTTGATTTGGCTACCAGGGAGATAGATATTATACGATTTATATTAGAAGTATATTATATTTTCCTCTGTCTGTTCAATTCCTTGATATGGTACCAATATCAATACTATTTTCAATTAGTATTAGTTTTATCAGTTATAGATATCAATATATAAGTATACTATAGGTAAACCAAATTATTTATGGAATTGTACTTTATTGTTTAAAATACGTTTAGAAACCAGAAATTCAGCATCATTTCAGAGTAGGCTTCCGAACTCGTAGCCATCTAACGTTTTCTTAGCAAACTACTTGTCAAATATTATTATGTAAATAGCGACACTATTATTAGTAATAGTAGACTATGAAACACATTACATTGATTGACTGGATCGTGATTGGTTGATGATGTTCACTTTAAATTTTTTACGGATAATACTGATAAGGAAGAGGCATCTCGTTTATATTATCAAGCACATAACACCTGATAATAATCTATGTTTTCTATGAGTTGGGTAATAATTTATATTATTTTGGCTTCATGTTTAGTTAAATGATTTGTAGTGTCATGAATTTATTATATAACAAGTATTTTCAATTATAGCTAAGATTCCGGAAATATAGGTTAAAAAAAAATAGAACTATTATGGTAATTCATTCAAAAAAATTCTAAAATTTTTTACATAAATAAAATTCATATTAATAAAAGTATATGAAATAATTTTTATTTTCAAAATATTTTTCTTAATAATTTATGAAATCTTGATTAATTTTAAACGCACTATTGCTACACCGTATAAAATTTCAAAACATTTTTATTCCAAGTTAATTATATAATTTTCCATACCATATATTTTAATATTAAAAATTGAACTATACATAAGTTTGTTCAAAACTATTTATTTACATTAATTTTGCATTACATTCCCATTTATTGGACATATCTTTATATAAATATAATTTATTATAATATATAGACAGAAATATTTATTCTTAAATAGACTACTTAGCAATAAATTAAATTATTTTGTGTTTTGTCTCATTGTCATGTTTTAATAAGATATCTTAGCGTTCAACTCGAACAACCATTCATTTTTATATTTCTAATTCTTCCACCAACTTATAATCAATGAATATATCAGACGTTGGATGTTTTACGACAATACTGATCCAGGGACACGAATAGGCTCATATTGTTAAGTTAATAAGTTTAATATATTGGTAAAACTATATTATAATATGTAATATTATGTTAAAATTGTAATTGTATTTTTTATGCCCATATTATTAAAAAAACGTATGCCTGCATAAAATAATATAGTACAAAACACAATAGTTTTCCAAAATGTTTATGTTTTGATTGATTTTATAAAATGTATAATAAAAAATATATTTAAATATACATTATATTTTTCATTAAAGAAAGAAGTGTATATAATTTCATTCAGTTATCAAACATTTGATTTATTTTCAGTTAGTATTTAAAATCTGTAATATTATAAAATCTATTTTAAAAACGTACTATTATTGAAAATAATAGGTTTTTAAATAACTGACCAAGAAAACAGTTATAAACATAAAGAATAATTAATTTGAATTTCTGATTTAAAACAGAATTATTTTATAATTGTACATAAAATAAGATTAAAAATCCCAGGTTTTGGTGGTTATTCTCTTAAATTTAATTTGAAATTCTATTTACGAGACGAATATATATTATTATTATTATTGGAAATTGTGCATTTTAGATTTTTAATCATAAGCCACTAAAATATATATATTCGTTGTGTTCGTCCTTTCCATAGATATATTGTCACAGTTATTAATTATTAGTATATAGTTATGAAGAACTTTATTCATTTAACAATCTATGGTCCTTACGTTTTTATATTCATAGCAACTAGGAAGCATGCTTGAAGAGCGGAATTTGCTAAATTTTTTTTAAAAATATCATGTTTTAAAATATTACTACATTTTAATATTCGAATATCGTTTAAGATTTAAGTTTATCGGGAAAACCCGTTTACAGTAACAACTGGTTTTTGCTGCTTTTCAATTTGTACAATTCCAACAGCTAGCTGCAGTATCATAAAATATTATTATAAAAATATATTTTAATCTAGGTCATATTTTGTCATTTTTTCACATTATAAGGAAAAACATTTTATAGGGAGCACCCTACCCCCTCCCGGTTGGGTACGCGTGTTTATGAAATCGAATGATGGAGTATATATTCGGTGACAGGAAGTTCGAACACGACCTGGTGGTACAATGTTTATAAAGTTTAGGTATACCTACAAAGGAACCTCGTACGATTGTGGCGATAATTGAAATAAAAAAACACGGAAGTGTAGTATACAATGTATGCGTAGTTATCAACGGGAGCTAATTATATTTCGGATATTTTCTGCGTCTTTTAATTTTATGACTTTTACAACTCTCGCACACGGAATATAATGTCGTAGGTATACGACGCAAGTTTGAGTAGATGCGCTCGTAAGTATATACCGGGGTAACCATATTTTGAACATTAAAAACGGGACAACAATAAAAAAAAGTGAATATCGTAAGAAAATTAAGGATCTGAACCCGAAGTACTTTTTACTAAAAAAGCAAATAAGAATTAAAAAAAAAAAAGAAAAATAACATTTGTCAATATTTACCAACGTTTTCGGTAAATGATCAAAAAATGAGACGAAAACGGGATTCCACTTCCGAAAACGGGACAAATGGCGTCCCAGTTTAAAGTTTGTCGATACAACAGGACGCAATCCTCAAAAACGAGACAATCGGGATTAATAAAACAACGGGATAAATAAATAAGATAAAAGAAAAATTAACATTCATCTAGATAACTTATCTAGATAAATTTACGTAGATAAGTGTGAACACTGCACGTATTTATCACTCGACTGATATTACCGAGGACATATTATTGTTGTAGTAACGAAAACTCAGTACTCCGCGATATACCGACGTGATATTTATAATGCAGTTCACATATGCGGTGTGGCGTATTAAAATTATCTTTGGTAAATGCGTTACTAATAAAACAAGTTTTCCGAATTAGCATAATTCAATCTGCCGCCTTGTCGCAAGAGGGAGTCCTTTCAATTTACTGTTCGCGCGCACACGTTTCTACGCATATATATATATATATATATAATACATATACAAGATCTATAATATATTATGGTGCGTAATATCCGAAGTGACACCGATGACTTCCCTCCTATATCAACTATATCAATGTACTGAATCATTACTCCCTGACTTATGGTCTCTGCCGAAGTTTTATATGCTTGTACGAAGTAAAAATGGCACCGAGTCTTTGGTGCCTTCGTCGCATTCCTCTGCGATTTCTGTGAACCGATAGTGCAGTCAGCCGAGTTGAGTAATTACTCAACACAAGTCACATACTGCAACGCAATCATACTTTCTCGTGTAACGAAATAGTAATTATTGCGTTGATTATTATGTCGAGTGACGTAAATGTAATTCAATTACTATTTAATAGTAATTCGCGTGAAGTTACGCGATATTTTTGTCGTTGCAAATTTTTCACAATAATATTTAAGGTTATAAAATACTAAGAAAAATAAATACATTGAAATTAATCGTAAAATCTGGTTAACACATGATTGTGTTTAGACTTATATCTTATTGAACGTTATGTTTCAGTCAGTGGACGCCCCTCAAATGTGTTAAATATCAACAGTGTTAACAATTTACGAACAAAAAGTAACTTCATTAGTTTTTAAGGTAATAATTGAATTAGAATCGTAACTTGATAAAAATAATACTATGTAATTTGAAATTAATTAGATTTCTTGTATTCAATAAAACACGTGATGTAATTGGATTACTTTTTAAAGTAATTTACTCAACACTGATTGTATAAATGTATAAACCATGCCGTTATCACTTTGCGGTACACTACATGTATATTACACACAATACACGGTATACTAGCTGAATAACCCGACTTCACCCATGAACACTTTTGCATGAGTTTCAGTTGAAGAGGGGTGGTTGAGGTATTATTGTAAAATGGGCTATAAACGGTCGGATTTGGTCAGTCCGACCGTCGCCCTGACCCAAATCAGGTGTTATGTACACACAGTCTGACTGAAGCCCAATCTCGTCGGATGTTTTTCTTATCTATAATTATTAATTCTTGTCTATATGACAATAATTCTCATCATCTATAATAGCTTGGTATCAATTTTATTCGATTTATTAGAAAAAATATTTTAACCTTTTTCATAGATAATTATCTCTTCTACTAATTTTATTTGAAACTTTTTGTCGTAAAAATATAAAATATTTATATATATAAAGTATATGTCGTATAAGTATATATATATACATAGTTTGTCATCATGCCCCCCTACTATTATCTAAAAAACTTCGCGTTGTGTTATTATAGTCTAAGTCTCCATTAATTATTAGTTATTACTAATTAATAACTATTTACGTATATATCACAAAACAGGGCACAGATTTACATATCCTAACCAACGTGTAATAGTGTATTTACATTCAATGTTGTGTGTGATAGCATAAACATTTAAATACTGACTGATAAGTGATAAATAAATATATTTAAAATTTGAAAGAACGGCTAAATAAGACCGACAACGCTACACACATTTCACTTCGGTCAAGTAGTGGAGAGATCAGGTGGCGTGGCCACACGAGAACACCCTACCGGATTTTATTCAGATGACACATCTAGACACGATCTGATTATATTACACTTATTTACATCTTATCTGACCGTCGTGCTGACCAAATCAGACCGTGTGTAGCCCGTTTAATATTATAATTATAAATTAATATTAGAATTCAAAAATCTTGTCAGAAATTGTAATGAGATGTGGTTTGTAAGGCACACGTTATACAGGGTGCACGTTCTTATCATTTTTTATATCACGAAAAACATCACCTATAATTGTAATATTCATATTAATTATTTTATATTTTTTCTTATTTAATTATTGATGAAATTAAAATGTATATAATATACATTGTTTTTCAAGTAAGTGGTTATAAGCTCATTAATAGATATAATTTGTAATACGAGTATACAGAACCGATACTTTATCGTGTCAATAGTTTATAGAACAGTTTTTATAAAACCGAGCACAGAATTTTACAGAAGTCCCACGGACAAAAAAAATAAGTACCTGCCGCACATGATCTTAGGAACGGCTTACGGTTTTACGATTAACGATCCCCGCCACCCGTCCAGCTATCGCAAAAGAAATTAAAATTACTGCATGTTACCTTAAAAATGGAATTCCTTGTTTTTTTTTGTGTACGTTTGTTCTGTGTCATACCGATGGACATGAAATAAATCTCAAACATATGCATCTTTTCAGACAAATTATTGGGCGACATTCACTTAGATCCCCGGTTAAGTAGATACATGTGCAGTCAAGGTGGTCACCGAAATGTAATTCACGAGAAAAAATGATTTTAAAGCTCGTGTCGTAACCCTGATTATAGGAAAAGAACCATCTATATATCGTTCTATAACGTTTTGAACATAATTCGTTATTGGAAAGTACCAACATTTTTTTTCATTGCGTTATTTCTAGCTGGAATGAAACACCAAATAACGTTTCGAGACGTTATGAATTTTAACGTAAGGAAAAAACCTCTATAATATATTGAAACGAAACAATATATTTATCCGAACGTACCAATTTAACATTACACTAATGTTAATTCGGTCGTAATAGGTACTGGTTTTTCACGATATATATTTTTAAAATAATATTTATAATATAATAATTATCAAATATTTACCATACATAAAGGAGAACTTTATCTATGTAGTAACGATTTATTTTTCAGTATTATAAATAGAATTATGAATATTTGCTTGATGATAGTCTATCGCACCACATACATCGATTAGACTATCGAATTACCGTGACCGCGGTAAGGGTGCCTTGATTTCTATGAACTCGTAATCGGTTAAATAAATACGTACCTACTCATACAGTATTGGCGATATTTTGAAAATAATATATACAATTTATTAGGCAAATTTTATGAAATTATAAGAAAATTAAAATTAAACTAACTAAAAATAATTTAAATATAATTAAAAAGTAATTTAAAAATAGACCTGTGTCAACACAATTTGTATTTTTGTTTAATCAAGATATTTATATTCAAAAATGTTTACACAATTAAAATTCCATGTCACTTTAAAATATCATATAAACAAAATTGTACCACCGTTTGAAATATCAGAAGTTAAACTATGTTTAATCAAAAGCTGATTTTCAAAAATCGTATAACCAATTTTGAAATATTATATATGTATATAAAATAGCAAAGAGATATATTTAGCAAATTGTCAATTGTGTAAAATATAAAATTTAAATATTATTTTGGAAATCCAATTCAAACACAACAAAGAAAAAACTGGCATCTTTTAAAAACGCATTATAATTAAAATATAAATATTTTTATATTATTTTAATATAATAAGTATGTCATTTTTTCGTGTCGTTTCTTTAGTTATAAATTATAATATTTCATAGGATCCGTAATGCTTTGAAATATAACGTTATGACCTATGAAAAATAATTATATATTGGTATGTAACAATATTTTATTTTTTTACTTTATTACAAGCGGGAAAGTAACACAAAAAAAGTTTCAAAACTTTATTCCTGTAACGTTATCAATCACTGATTATTAATCTCACTAAGTAATTTATAATCTGTACTGGACGTTGATTAAATTGAAATCCATTCCTCCTCTTTCTCTTCAATGTTTGAATTTAAAAACCCCTTGCTTAGTGGATCTTAATATTATTAATGCAATTTTCTCTGGAAAGTTTAGCTTTTTATAACCAGTAGTTTTTACATGACCCTCTTTCTCACCTGACGACTAGGGTTAGGTTATTAGTGTTTTCTAGATAGTATGTCATATGTGTATCAAGTTTAGTTGGAATCATTTTAGAGTTATCGTGGAACATAAATACATACATCCATTTATACATAGATATATAGAAAAATGGTACAAGTAAAATAAAATCCTAATTTAGTATAGTGTGTAAATGAAAATGAAAAGTTAGGATGTGGAAACTTCTGGATGTTAGGATAATAAACGACTATCAGCCATTATGATAGACCAGGTACACAGTATGATAATTGTATGACCTGCTCACTAATTGGCTAATTGTTAACAAATGAAAAATGTGTATAAAATATCCTTACTAACATAGAATTTTTACTATATATTTTGGTTTTGTATATAAATATTTGTACTGTATACATTATACATGGTCTAATTTAGCCGCTATGTACTGATTAGAATCTATAGTTTATATAGTTTTATGGATTTCGATTTTAGATTATGGAAATTCAGAATTATGGGCGTAATCATAGTAAAAGTCAATAAATAGGCATGTTAGTATACCATGGCGCAGAAAATATTCCCCTGATATGGAATAAACGACAAAATTCAGGGAAAAATTATTTCCGGCTTAATTTAAAATTATTGTAATATTGTTATGAATTTAAATCTATTAATAAAATACTTGCATTATAATTTTGTTTATTTAAGACGTGTTTCACTTTTGTATATATATTATTATCAAGATACCAATACTCTTTCATCCATGATATTGTTATCGTTTATTCGATGTCTATAAAGAACATGCGTAGTAATAGCGAAATTGGAATTATAGCTGACATGCCTATTTACTTATGCTATGGCTGTAATACCGTTTCCAGTTAGTAACAATACCGACAATTGTTTAAAACAAAGATATTTAAAACACTACTTGATCCTAAATCCGACAGTGGAAATATGGTTTTTCCATTTCATCCGAACAATAAAGTAGGTACATATAGTATTTATAGATACTATTGGATTATTGCCTGGAGGCTTTTATAAATAAAATAGTATAATCCGTCGAACGAATGGAAAAAGTTTTTTTAGTCTTTTCTGAATGTTTTAAGTTCATAATATAATTGTTTACATACAAGTACTTTGTAAACCCATATTATTATGACTATTGAAAACAATAATAAAAACGAAAAGAATGGTCGTCAGTTAAAAAAGGAAGGAATATTAAAATAGCTTTAAATTCCTGTTAAAGAGTAGACCCCAATAAGGTTGTACAGATATATTTGAATCACCATAAATAACTATATATAAATTTACAATAATTTACAAATTATTAATAATACATTTTTGAATTATGCCATAATATTGATAATAACTAAAAGAACCAAAAATATTCTTATATTATTTAAATGGATTTTGGTTTCTACCCTGGCAGGTGCCAAAAAATAATTAATATATTTTTAAATATAAAATTTGGTTCTAATCCCGGTTTACCCAGTTCTAAACCAGTTTGTATATACCTACAAGTGAGTATCATATTTCCAAAACTAATTAAGATAATTCTTCAAATTTTTTGGTAAACAAGAAAAAACGGTTGATTCGATAAATCCAATGTAGATGATTTATTTATTTTTTTTTGATTCTGAGCGAAACGAGGAATGTATTGATTTTACGATGTTATTTTTTTTTTTATGTCTGTACCTAAAAATTCTAAAAGAAAAAGTACTCCGATCATTACCTACATGTATCATTACTATTTGCTGATAACAAATTGTATTTAGTTGTAGTACTTTAGAGAGGTCATTTTTTGATTTTTAATTTTTTTCAATAAGCGCGTAAAAAAAATCTATCAAAAAATTAACAAAAGTAAAAATCGGTAAACACTATTGTGTTAAAAATTCTTCCTAACTCTGAAAATAATGATGCTGGAGGCTTGAAATTTTCACAACAAACGTATATACGTAAAATATTAATACAAAAAATTTTAAATTTTTACTTATTTTTAAGCTGTAGCAATATGCAAATTTAAGACATTTAATTCATAATAGACTTATGTTTAGTTTTTAAGACTTGAAAATTTAATTCATTTATTAAATTAATTAAAAGTACACTATCCTAGTTATATACAAAAGTTTTAAAAATCGGAACGTAGATACAATATTTTTTTAATAGCTATTTCAATTTTTTTTAATACGTTAAACTTTTATGAAAGGTATGAAAGGTGTTCGAATTTTGGGGAAATATTGGATCTATAAACTTCAAATTTTCACTAAGTTCGTATATTAGCACATTATGAAGGGAAAAACCAGACTGATAATATTTTTCCAATATTGGGGTATTTAGAAAAATTTTCAATTTTGAAACATTTAATTCTTAGGCATTTAAATTTTTCAAAGGTATGTATTATTTTGGTATGAAATGTGTTTAAATTTTGGGAAAATAATAGATCTATTAACTTTAAATTTTGACCAAAAACGTATGTAATTATATTATAAAGGCAAATGAATGCATTTTTACACATTTTTAGGCTACTTATAGCAATTTTCAATTTCCAGATATTTAACTCATAATAAGTATAATTTTTCTACATTACAGGAGAATTTAATTTTTCGTTTTTTTTTCCAAAGATATGTATTTTTTGATAAAAAAAAAAAATGGTGAAGTAAGAATTTAGTGGCCTGACTTGGTTTTAAAGTTTAAATTGAAATTTAACTATTTTATCATATTTTTTTAAAAAAAAAATTTTCTACAGTATTACATAGTCATGTTATTACAGTGTCATGTTCAGAATCCTCGGTTTGAACTTCTTTACATTCAAACAACTTTTTACACTTTTTTCAACTTTTTTGTTTATTATATTATATAATATTACCATATTATTGTATAGATCGTCAAAACAATTTTGTTTCCTTGCTATTTAGTGAGAAATTATTTTATAAATTATTTTTTTGTATTTAGAATAGTATAAATAAAAAAATATTTATATTTGTTTTATATAATTTTTATGCTGCACAATTTTTCGATAAGACGGATTTGAGTAGAAACTTAGGAGTAGAGAATTTTTGATAGTAAATTTGTTCTAGTTGGTACTTTAAAAAAGTAATTTTTCGATTTTACTAGAAGTTTCCTTTAGCGTAAAGAAAAATAAAAACTGTCTTTTGTAACAGAAATATTTTATAAATGTAGGGAAAATAACAAAACCATCATGGATATACATTATACATTTTTATATTTTATTTTTATATTCAATGAATCGAAGAATCTGATGATTATTACGTATATTACATCGTAGATCCACTCCGATTCATTTTATTTAATATACATCCACCAAAAGTATCTTGCCCGATAAGCAATGTGTCTCCACTATCCCTACTGATACCTGATGAGAAAAGTGTGCATTTTTTAAAAGTCAATTATTATTAAAAGAAATATTTTTCATTGAGTATTTTTAAGAAAAACACATTGTGTTGAACTGTTGGATATTTTATAAATATTATTAATTAAAATATATATAAAAACAAATATTTTAAAATCCTACTGTTAGGTATATACAATTATGGGTTCTATGTAAAAATATTATCTAAGAAAAATATATTTTAAAAAATGCATTATAAATAATCATTTTTTTTTATTCAAATTATTATGGTAAACCAAACCAAAAATTCGACATTCATGTTATATATATATATTTTACATAATTTTCGCTGAAAATATAATGTTTTAATTTCTTTTTAGTTTATCTTTAAAATAATAATGGTATAACTTAATTTTATCTTGCTATAGTTTGAATGTATATTTTTGACAAAGAAATTATTTTTAAACATAATTATATTGATTTGATCTGTTGGAATACCTATACACGTCAATTGACATATCTTGACATATTTTAGTAGGTTAACTAATGTTAAATATTATAAACAAATAGAAATTTTTCCAAAACATTACATATAATTTAACACATTTAATGTATATTTTTCTTTTATATTTTTCTTCCTATATTCCTGTTATAAAGTTTAAATGGTGTCATAATTTATTTTCAATTAACATATATATGAACCAGGACGTATAATAGTGAAACTAAATTCAGATATATTATTTATAAAACTCGAGGAACCACTTACTCTTCGGAGACTCGAATAAACCAAAGTAATTAACTCTGAAATGTATAAATACAATGCTATATATTTGTACCTACGCCATATGGATTAGTATATATACACTCTATATAAAAAGTACTTTATATATATATATAAACTGCAAAAAAATTATTATATAAATCGATAATAAAAATAATTTTAAAATATTTAAAAATTTAAGCATATTATATACTTGTATATTGAATATTAATGTCTAATTCAATTATGGTTATTATCACATTTAAGAAGATATATTATAATGATATACAATATAGGTAAATACTTTTATTATATTATAGAACAATAAAAATTAATTTCAAATTTATACAATCGTTATATTTGATTTGCCAATTTATAGGTAGTTTTAGATAATTCACTTATACCTACTATGTTTACATATACCTAATATTAATTTAAACGTTTTAAAATTAAAATTTTAAAAGCAAACTTTAAATGACATATTTATTTGACAAATATTTTATTTTACCAAACACTTGAATCTCGTTTCTAGAATAAGTATGCAAAGGGAAAGGTTTATGAAATTCAGTATTATAGTCGTATAGATAAAAATTACTTATAGATTTTCTACTATTACCGCGTTTTATTTTAACACTACAACGTTTACAGTAATAAGAAGGAGTGATGTTCTATATCCGTTTACATCCCATTTAATTGAAATTACTGTTTAATAAATTGTTCGACTGTTTACACTATATTTACTATATCTACATAACGCCAATAAAACTCTATAGTAAACGTTTGGAAATTATGTTGAAAATTGTTGTTTATCGACAAAACTTGTGTCCCTTGGAAGGATTGTACCTTAAATAATAAACATACCGTAGATATAAACTATGCGTTGTGGAAAGAGGTCCGTCAGGTTAACGTCTGTTGTTTTGAGAACATGGCCACTGACATTTTGAAATATTATACGTGCGTGTACGTTGCTCTGAATTCGGAGCACAGTGGCAACAGACCTATTGTTTTGTGTTTGACACAAAGGTACATATATAAGGGTCCCAAGCTCGAATCCCACGTATAGCTCGAGTAACTTTGGATGCCTTAGGCAGTAAATAGAAATAGAGTTTTGCAGAAATCATAGGGTATAAAACGAATCGAGTTTTGGTTGTCCATAGGACGGTTAATTAAAACATAATTTTGAAGGTACACTCAATTAATGAATTATAAATACGTAATTTTGTTTTATGTTAATATGGAAAAAAATTAAGTATTATGCGTTACAAAATATAGTTCAAACCATTTGAAATGTTTAATTTCGTGCGCAGTCAAACACCGACTGTGTCGCATCACTTTATGACCAATATATTATTATAAAAGTCAATAAAATAACTATACAGTGTATTGCGATATTTTTTGTATGACACATTATAATAATTTCCCAAATATAGTTGGGTTCATTTTAAATCAATATCTTACGTTAATTTCTCGAAAAACTTATGGATATGTTATTATTACTAAGAAGTTATGAACGATTAAATTGTAATTCGATTGAGTTAAATGATTTTCATATAAACCAAGAATTAATAACTATAGGACCCAGATTTAAATTCCCAAAAACACATTTTTGGAATACATAATAAAATTAATAACACATGCATTAATACAGAAGTAATGCCTTGTAATTGAATTGGTTTTCCTTGTTATAATAATTATTGTTAAATTTTATCTGTTATTAATTTTAAAAGTAAAAAAAAAAAATAGTCTGGTCAATAGAGGTAGAAGCAAATAGCTTGTTGAATAGGATACTGATGGAGGATGTATAGGATTTGAAAGCAATGACAATGCACTTTTTTTTCTTGAGAAAATTATTCTAAAAGGAGCTCATTATAGTATTTTTGAACTATTTACTGTTGAGAACATCGGAAATTTACAGTTTTAAAATACTTAATAATAATAAATTTCTTTTCAGAAAAATGTTTAGGTAGCTGAAAAATCCTATTCAATTCCAAAAAGTGTAAACATATATAAACGTATAAAAATAAAGAAATCAAATTTTGTAAATAATTTATTAGTATACATTTCTAGTTTTGGATATTATATTTTTACAATTTATAGTACATTTAAACAATAAAAATTAATTTTTAAATTAAATCTTAAAGTACCAATTAGTATTATTATCGACTTTCTAATGGATTTCTAATATTTTCTACGAACAGGGTCGTGTTGGTCTGGTTGGGTGAAGTGTAGTGGTATGTTATATTGTTTTATTAAAAATCAAAATACCACAGTTATGAAAAAATATACCTATATATTATGAAATCAAATAAGCTATATATGATTTATTTAATAAATAAAAGTTTAATATCATTATCATGATGTGATCATAGTGTGATTACAAGCATGGATAACAACAGAGTTTCAGTCGAATGAATATTTAGAAATCAGGGGTGCTACTATAACAAAAAAAAAAAAAAAAAAAAAACGAAAATCAATAACTGACAAATATTTTGAGAAAATTATGTCAGTAAATATTAGGAACAATTATCATTATATATATATATATAGGTATATTAATAAAATAAACATATATTTTTTTAAATGTTTAAAAATAATTTTAAATACTTTTTCAATGTATTTCAGAGTATTAATATGGACGCTTTTTTCAACAATATTATTATACTATACGTATAATACCCGAAGTCACCACAATATTATACACTTTTGTTTTGCGTTTGACGAAAACTTAGTTGTCGTGAAGTATGCCGAAATAAAAATATCGTGACTTTACGGTTATAAAATATCGTAATAACCATTATAAATAATAGTCGCACGTACTCCTCATTAAGTGTATATTAATATAAACATTTTTTTTTTCCGCTTTCTCCAATACATTTTAAAAGGGTTCTTTACAGCTTTGTATGTATAATATTACTATAATATGTGTCCGTTCCCCCCAGAGTTTACGAGACTAAACGATTACGCGTTTCAAACTAATGTAGAATAGTATATAAAACGAAACACAGATAGCGGTTATCGGTCATATTTCGAGGGGCCGCCGCAGGTATAATCTGTTTATAGTGTACGGGCCGTCCGTTCAATTTTATTATTTCTCTTTGGCCGTTATCTACGACCTAGACAGTATACTATACAGCACTATACGGCTCCGCGAAAGTAGTCTGCCGTTGATACGGTGCGAGCCGGTGTTTTGCGAGGTTCGCAGCACATTAAAGACGCTATAACGGCCACTCGGTTATGGGCACTTACTCGCGAAATTACACCGTAATCGCACTTGTGCCCGCGCGCGCGCGTTAGTACGACCGTCGACCGTCTCGCCGGTGCCACTCGTTTATATACGATATGCGCCTGTAAACGTGGTATACGTCCTGGTACGTACCTGGTATGCATAATAATATACGTATTGGTAACGTTATACGGGGGCGCATTGTTTTACTGGGGCTGCAGGTGTCCGACCGGTTTGAAATCGGAAAATCAACCCTATATCGTTATATGGGCGCATTTCAAATCCAATTGTTTTCCGGTTCGGAAATTCTGTTCTGTCTACAATCGCCGTTCCGAAAACGTATAATCTCGATACCTAAATATACCGACGTGTGGCGATTAAGTTTAGCGAACAAATCGGAAAAGTTTTCTATCGGTATGCAACATATATAACACATTTAAACAAACGGTAAAATCTCCCTAAATTTGGAAATCAATGAAAAATAAATAAATAAATAAATAATTTTGAAGTTAAAATACATTTTTTTTACGGGATCAATGTATAGTTTTATTTTAGTAGATTAAAAAAATAATATACATATAATTTAAATAATATATTTATCATGAATGTTATGTACATAATATATTGGCGTACACGCAATTCATAGACGAATAGGAACCCTGAAAGATTCTATATTTTTCGGTGGGTGTTTGTAAACGTTATCTTCGAAATATCGTCAAATTAAAAAAATAATAAATCATAGTTTAGTTTAAGGTCCGAGGAATTTGTGGGCTGCTGGTTTCCATTTCTTTGTGGTGCGTCATAAATTGTGTAGTGTGGCAATGAAAGAACGCAGCACTTATGATTTCATTTTAAATATCCACTAAAAATAAAATCCTTATTAAATATGCACTTTGATCTTGTAAAAATGAATTTTTGATTACTTGTGTATGTTATTAACAGTTTTTATTGATATCCTAAAAAAGGAGATATTTTTGCGCACACTGTATTAAAATGCTGTATAATATTTAAGTACTCAAATAAAACCAGTTCATTGTATGTGTATAATATATGCAGGCTTACCACGGAAAAATTATAAATTGAAAACTAATGAACATCGTTTTTAGTTATTAGTTACAATTTTAATGTCCAGAACCAACAACCTCAACTCGTGAAAAAATAAACTTCAATATTACCATTCTATTTTTCTTATTTTGTAAGGTATTCTAAATTTTAATAAAATTTTAAGAATATTGACAATTGAATAACCAAAATACTTTTGAATGCATTTTTATTTAATTTACATGTAATCCTTCATAATAATACCTCATATTTGCGTAATATATAAATTTGTAGAGTAAATTCCTCCTCGAAATACATATATTAATAATATTAAACATATATTAATAATAGTACCAGTGTACAAAATAATCGTGAATTGCTGTTGTTAGTATCAAATGTACGAAAATAACTGTTTACAAAAATAATTCTGAGATAACCAGGAAATGTTTTCAAAATTTTATTAATATAAAATTTATTTCATTCGAGTATTTGAAGTACTACATTAAAGTCCTTTTAAAGTTAATCAATATAGTTCAGTGTTATGAGCTTAATATAACAATTAATTCAAATAACAGTTTGACTTCAATAATAACCGTCTTGAATTATAGACGAAACTAGAGATATGTCCACTACCTACATTTTTTTTTTGTTATTTTTTTAAACTGAAGTTTTAAAGGAATTAGAAAAATTTATTGTGTTAGTATTCTAAATTCGTATTAGTAGTAGGTAGGTGAAAAAAATAATATTATTAAAATACTCCAATATTTACAATTATTCTTATAAATTATGGGTAAAATAATGATATAACCAACTGTTTATGTTAAGTTAATTGGAACATTTTTACTAAATATTTGAATAGGTGAAATGAATTATCTCATATATAAGTTAATAGAGAGTTTATTTTTATCCATATGTAATTTGTACATTAACAATAATTTGTTTTTTTATAATATAGCAATAAGAGCTGTTTATAGGTAAAAATGAATAACTAATATAATTAGTCATATAGTATTAATTGTACATTAAATTTTTAAGTGTATTTTTACATACATTATGTCTAAGTTAAATAATTTTTTTAACACATTGATCAAACAAAAATTAACTAGGTATTAACTTACTCATACATTTTTATTATATTAATTAGATAATTGTATTATTTAACATAGGTACACCAAAAAATAAATAGTTGATGTTCATCATTGATTATTATTGATAGTGACAACATGTTATTATGTAAATATCCAATCATTTTCTAAATTATACGATCCTCGCAGAGATAGCTGGGGGAATATTATAGTACTAGAAATTTTATTGTAGTTATATATTGTCCTTAGGGATTCAATAAAAAATATATTAAAAAAAATATAAATAAATAAAAAATTCTAATTCTTTCTTATAGTAAAATTGTTTGTTTATAATATTTAGTATAGCATTGGTTCTATTTAAGAGGACCGAAATTTAAACCACATTTTTGTATGTATAGTACTTTGTTAGAATATTATAGAGGTAATGTTACGAAATAAAATATTATGATTGTAACAAAAAAAAAAAAAAATAATAATAATAAAATTATAACAAAGATTCAGCATAAAATTATAATCATCCTACTGTTATAACTGTATTCAACTTTAATTCTATGTTAAATTGCCCGGTCTGGGCGTTATCAAATAAATAAATAAATAATTGTGTCTTATGATTTATACTGTGTGTATGTGCTATTTACATTTTTATTCAAGTTTAAATACATACATACATATTATGTATATATTGTATATATATATATATATATTGTCTAATATTGATAAAGGCCATAGATATAATAATAATATGTACATACTATACCTATAAGGTTCATACATTTATGTACCTATACCAGTGGTGTACCTAGGCTATTATAATAGGAGGGGAAGGGGGTTCAAAATGTTTTTGCACCTACTCTTAAAATATAAAATTTCCTAAAGTAGGTAATGTCACAACAGCAATGTCATTATTAATGGTCACGGAAATTGGGTCATAAAATATTTTCTGTAATTTCTATATTTGTATAATATAATATTTAAATACATTAATAATTACGACATTTTTATTTAATTAAAATAATAAATCAATATTTTAGTTATTAGTAGTCAGAAAGTTATTTAAATTTTACATTTTTAAAAATAAATATATATTTATAATGCACGTTATAAAATAAAATCTAATATTCGGTTTTTCATATTTGAGAATTTTTTTAATAATATCATCTACTGGTATACAAGGGGCTAGTACAAGTAAAAATTCTGTATGGAGAAACTGAGAATTTTAGAGTCAGAGTAGGAGTGCATTAGGGTTCGGCTTTGTGTCCTTGCTTATTTTCCCTGGTATTGGATGAGATAACAAAGGATATACATGGGATATACATGGTAAGGCACCATAGTGCATGTTGTTTGCAGATGATATAGTACTGATAGCAGAGATGTCTGAGAAAGTTAATGGTAGACTTGAAGAATAGAGCCAAACTCTGGAAAGTAAAGGACCAAGGAATAGTAGGAGTAAAATAGAATGTAGTAAATAGAAAATAGTATGATTTTGGTGAAAGGGAACACAGAGGGATTAGGGAAAGACTAAAAGTAAAGATGAGTGGGATGTAGTGAGAGAGGTCTAAGTATTTAGGGTCCGTTGTACAGAAATATCAAAGATGGTATGAAATTTAGGATTAAGTTTGGATAGAATAGATTTAACTAGGGGTGTAGGGCCAGGGTGACCGACTTCAAATAGTTAGAGACAATGCGAAAGACGAAGAAAAATGGTTATAAAATGAGATTATTTTTTTTTTTGTAGATTTTCGTAGTGAAATTTAATCAAAATACGTAGAGTACTTTATAATAATATATTTAAATATGATATATTTGTAAAATTAATAATTACTTTAATAATTTTAGATTTTAAGCGTAGCTTGATAGCTATTGATTTTACAATGATGTGTTTCTTTTCTGTACACGACATATCAACCTGAAGAAGTCAAGTAGGAGTTTTGTCGTTCAAATATGAAATATAAGGAACTAGTTTTAGTCGGTAGTGTTAAGATATAATTTTTGATTTATTCAGTAGTTTCCTTAAGTTTATAAAGAATAACTACCTTTTATACGGTGTATAATAATGTGTATGCCATTGTACAAATGCAATTAATATAGAAAAATACTTATACAGTGTATACATATATAAACGTGCAACTACCTATTTTTATTGAAGAGCAATCATTTTTTCATCCCACCCCCCCACCTTAAAAAAAAAATAAAAATGAATAAAAATTACACCGCTGAGTATAGTATTTTTTGAATGCAATGATTTATCATTGCTTTCATATCTATAATAATAATTATACATTATCCAGTCCGAGGACTGAAAGGTCGATGAACCAACTTCCTCCTCCAAAACTCTACCCAAAGTTAGAAATTATTAAAACTTATCTATATATTTCTTATCCTCATTTTCATAAAATAAATAAATAACAAATGTGTTGTAGTTTTATTTGTTTATTTTTATTTTTTAATTATATAATTAAAAAAATAATGTATAATTTATTATTTATAACCGATTTAACCATTAAAATATTTATAAAATGAATATATTATCTATATTTTTTAAATTTAACACAATTATTTACTTACACCATTAATGTACTAGTGTGCAAATTTTATAATAATGACCTTGGCAGAGGAGCGGGGGGATTAATTTACGTATTTAGGAAAAAAAGAATTAAAAACAATATACCTCAATCAGTTCAAAACTGTATTATTTTGAATTTGCTCATATGGGTACCCTCTATACATTCACACACCCGACCGTGCCGGTAAAGGGTATTGTACTACAACAGAAAGTAACTTTAAGTCGAAGTTTTCATATCATAATATATAATAAATAATATATAATATAACACAAACGCCCGAAGGTTATAGGCGCGTTTAATATTTATATGTCATATCATGATTTTTCTTTGTAGTTTATATTACCGTAGATCGTCGGTGCTTGTTGCTTCGAAAGATGCACGTTTCTAGAAAACTAAATTATTTTAGCATACAACAACCAGTTTAAAAATAAAAATTCTGGGATATTAAAAGTCTTAAAATCAACTTATAATTTTATTGAAAATCGCCCATGAAAAAATTAAGGTTATATTACTACGTTCAAATATTTATAGAGGTTATGAATTGTTAAAAACACTCAGTTTCTCAGAAACATGCATCTCCCTAGACAAGTTTTAACTAGTTTTTAATAATTATTTATTAATACTTCACAATAAAAATATATTACTGATATCAGGCACGTAGTCAAGAGAGGAGCCTGAGGGAATCGGCCCCCTAAGAAATATTAAAGCCGCGAGTCGGTGGCTCAATTTTTTAAAACGTTTATATTACCTATAGATATACACTTACCTGCACCGAACATTAACATAATAAATATTTATAACGTATTAGTTATTATATATAGACTATATGTGAGTTTATTGATTCTAAGTGGCACGAGGGAGCTAGTGGTTTTACCACTATATTTATTTTTTATTATTTTAATTCTGCCAGGCATATATGATTATTCAGGATTTTTTGTCTTATCCAAAATTTTAACTATTCCTATAATAGGAAGACATAATATACATACATTATACATATTAAATATACATACATATACATATACATATACATATAAAATATACATATACATATACATATACATATACATATACATATAAATATACATATACATATACATATACATATACATATACATATACATATACATATACATATACATATACATATACATATACATATACATATACATATACATATACATATACATATACATATACATATAC
>JAIPRL010001733.1:20465-63949 GCA_025469235.1 Pemphigus obesinymphae | reverse complement strand
CTAAAAAGTGAACGAAATTCCAATACGTTCCTAAACATGAAAAAGGAACTACGTTCCCGATAAGTTCCTAAAAATGGAACGAAATCAAAGGAACGAGTTCCTTTGAACGCGTTCCTTCCAAGCACTGTATATAATATTATGCTAACTCCAAATAGCCGGTTTTTCGTGGAAAAATCCCGGAATAATAATGCCCAAGGCTTAAGGTAATATAATACAAGTGACCATCATATAAACATAACCATTAAACATGCACTAATAAATTAATATATAATAAATCATAGAACGATTGAATACAACGATTTTCGTAAAATATTTACAATAAATTATGTTATATAAACGTCACCTGTTTATTATGACAGATGTTATGGGCATTGACATATCAACTACCTATAGTATGTTAGCATAGTTGATATTATGTCAATGGTTATGGCTCATACTTCTTAAAAAATCAGGTATTTATAGTCATTTCTTTGATTTCAAAGCGTTTACATAAGACGTTCAAACGATCCTGCGTTATTTCGTTGTATCCTTTTTTTTTTTTGTTTTGTTTTTGAACTTCCGATTTACTGCAGAGAGCTATTTTCGCTCCTATTTCATTTTTAATTTTTTTAATCAATTTCCATATTGATAGGTAGATGCTTATGGCCAACGAGATGTGAGAAAATCTATTGTTCTATTTGTGATCTTGTAAAAATAATTAACAGCGACTGTAACTAGGTCAATTTTGGGTTGCAATTTTAAGAAAACGTAAATTATTGCATAAACGCGCACCAAAAGGGTTAAAAATTATAATAGTCATTCCCATTTTTTATACTTACTAGATTCACATGATTACATTTATAAAATTAATTTTGATGTTTAGATTATGGTCCTAAACCAAAAATTTACCAAGTTACAGCCGTTTCAAATATTTGGAGATTATTATTGTCCGGAGATTATACCTATTATTCCAACTCATTTTCGGGGATTATTGTTCCGGAGATTATTATTCCGATTACCTTCGTATATACCATATACCTACCAATATGTATATGGTACTATTTTTTCTACTGGAATGACTATTTCTCTGATACACTAGATAACTTTTTCTCAACTAATAAATTGAATATGTTTTTCCTACCTTAAGACTCTTTTGGCAGCCAACTCGTTAGCATATTTTTCCTGTCAGAAATGTTCATTTATTCGTAATAATAAGCCTATTATTATAATTAGTACAATAGTACAATAGAGGGCTGGCCAAAATTAAAATAGGCAACAGAAAATTTGATTTTTCAGTTAACGGGTAACACAATATATCCCACCAATAAAATTCCGCCGCTGGATAATGATGAATACACGGCGGAGGACCAATTTATAATAGTTTTATTACCCATATAAAATATATTGCATTTTTTTTAAGATATCATAGATCACCAACATTTATTTTGTCAGTTTGCGAAATGGTTCTTAAAGTGCCATAGTGGTAAGGTATTATTATATAATTTGGTATATCACATGGGCTTTAGAAGGGTTAGTGATCGCTCCTTTTGCCCCACTCAAACACGTGCCTGGTTTAAGAGATAAAAATGATTTTAATTATTATAAAGTAGATGGGTGAACTTAATTAAAACATATCTAAAGTCACAGAACATATCTACCTAATATTTAAATATAAACGAATGATTACAATTAATTAATATTATTTTTCTTAAACTTAAATTTATAGATTAAATAATTGCATAGTAAAATAAATCGTAATCATAATCCATAAGATCAATGCTCAAATTTGGGGGGGGGTTGCATATGGGAACGGAGCTTCTCTATTACTATTTTATAATATTTTGAGAGCACCCTTACTAATTATTTTTTTACAGTATACGAATTACATAGTTTTAGGGAACGGTCATTTATTAAAAGCCAAAGAGTACCCCCCTCTTCTTATATTTTTCCAATTCAAGCTCTGATCATAGACAAGCATACATAGCTTTGATAATAATACTGTTTAGTGATAAATCGTCACTAAAATCATGACTAAAATTTGAATTTAATATAATAAATACTCGAATATTTTTGTTGTAATTACATACTAATATACTCGTAATATAAGTAGGAAATACCATTAGTTATTACCGTGGACGGTATATTATATAACATACTGAAATTTAAATAATATACCTATATTTTAATGCCTACTATATTTTTCTACTTCTCTTCGTTTTTGTTGTTTACCATATCCTTTCTTCTTGATTGCATCTTCTATAATAAATTATTTATTTGATAATATTATATAATAATCTGTGTTTTAGGTACAAGTTTGAAGTTTTTGGCCGTCTAGATGTGAACTTCTAGTTTCTTAACTCTCTCTCATTTCTATTAATTTTTATTTAAAAGTCTAATTATACTTAAAGGGATTGGGAGCGGTCTTTAATTAAGAAGTATGTATAGGAAATTATTTGATTTATTCATGTTACACAGTGTTTGTGCGAGTAGTATTTGGTTTCTAGTGTGTGTAAATACGTTTGGCATAATAATGATAATGTTAGTGTGTACACTTGTACGCACAGGTACATATCAATAAATAAGGCTACCATATTTGAAAAGACAATAAATCCCATTTCCAACATACCAATTATCCTAATAATGCAATAAGGATTCTAAAAACTATAATCTGAATTTATCGTGAAATCTACTTTAAAATGACTTTCCCACTTTTTAAATTTTTTGTCCTTGATTTTCAGAAAAATTTTAAATGTTTGTATAACAACATAATTTTAGGGAGACTTTGGGAGATAAAATCAAAAATGTAGGCCAAAAAAATGTGTTTAAAAAAGTAAACTTCGCGACAAATTCAGATAATTTTTTTGAATCCTTATCGCATCACTAGATTAATGATACATTAAAATGATCTAAAAATTGCCTATATAAAACCCCATAAAAACGGTGTCGTTGATATCCTCTTATTAATTAACATCATACTTTTTTATGATTTACACTTAATTTTAGGCTCTCAGCAAAGCAAAGAGAGTTTTATAATGGTTAAGCAAATATGCTTAAAATGTTTAACCTTTATAAATTTAAAATTGAACACCGATTTGAAATAAAAACCAAGCATGGCATAGAATAATTTTCTGAATTAAAAATGAGTCTATATCTAACTAACATTAAGAACTAAGAAGTTTGGTTAATTTTACCATATTTAAAAATACAAATAAATATTAACAATATAAAAGATATACATAGACATACACAATTTATTTAAAATTAAACAAATATTCAATACAAGTCTTTTACGAGCAACATAGTTTAGTTGCGATTTAAAAAAATTATTAGCCTTAAAAACATGAATGTTTTCAACAAAAATAAACATAGTAATATAGTATATTGTATACATTTATACATTTTACACAAACTTTGGGAGTTGACTTGTTATTTTCTATCTACTAAGTAAAGTATACATATATAATATTTATATAAAAAAAAAAAAAAACAAATACATTAACAAAATATTATAACACAGGAAATAAATAACAATGATCGATTGTTGTAAATTTAAAAACTGTCTGTAGTAAAAAAATACATTTACATTTATATATTTTTATAAATAGAATATAATTATTATGGTATTACAATAATAATTAATATATACTTATCAATGATAAAAAGTAAATATTAAAATAATTAAACTATAGGGGGATTCACACTAGAGCTTATAACATGTAACCTGACAGTGTTAACCAATCAAAGATAAGACAAATAAAATATTTATAAGGAAAACGCTGGTTAACATAGTATAAATTTGAAATAATTCAATTTTTCAAGCTAAATGCTACACTCTTAAATCTCTAATGTGAATTGGTTACAATAGAGAAAGTAAGTAAATTTTAGTGATAATAGGTAAATACTAAATACCAAAAATTGTATTGTATCTAAATTGTACTCAAAAGTAAAACGATTAAAACGAAGACACTCGTACAGTAGAAATTGTTAAAGTAATTATCAAATATATAGAGGAAATACTCACTTCAGTCTATACACAATTATAATTTATAAGATGCCATTATATATTATATAAAACAGTTATGACACATTTAATTGGAACAGAGTTATACTAATGATAAATTGTGTACTTAATCAATTTCTACTGTATTTCAATAATAAAAAAAATCTTTAAGGATAAAAAAATTGTCTACACTCCAATAACATTAATGACACACATTTATACACTAAATGGTAAGTAGATCAACTGACAAGAAATTTTATTGTTGTTCATTTTAAGTCAATAATAGTAATTTAGTAGTATTAAATGTAAAACTATCTACACAGTCTTAGGAAAAATATTTCATCCTACATTGCAGTTTTAATTAAATGCTGCAACATTGAATTTATAACACATTAGACATGATGAATACCATTTTCTAATATTTCACTATCTTCTAGTTTGCGTAATGTCTTCATGACTCTTAGAGCTGGTAATCTTACATTAGGATTTTGATGCCAACATTCTTGCATAATTTCTGATATCACTCTCAGCCTCTATAATATAAAAGTTAAAAATTAGATAAAAAAAAATGTATTTATATATATATATATGTAAAACAAAACAAAAATTGAATATTGAATATAGTGATATCCATTTCAATTATTACATGTAAAAGTGTTTAAATTAAATTTATTTACATATTTTTGGTACGGTTAATATGACCCTTGAATGTATATAACTGTATAACAGGCATACCCAACCTTTTTCAAATTACAGGCTATATACAATATTTTTAAATATATTTCGAACTATAAATATTACATACACCTTGAAACATAATTTATAACCTTGGGAGATAATATTATCTCCAATTTTCATCAAAATTAAAATGTATTATTGTGTTTTAAATTGAAAATTAGAAAAATATATAGATTTTTAAAAATTCTAATTTATTGACATATTTGTAAGTTGAATATAATACTGCTGCGAGTCAGATATGACATGCAGACTGCAGGTGGTTAGTCATGCTAGCTGTATGGTATATTTCTACATTTTTATACTAACATTATCACATTTCCATCGCATAGGTATATCTGGTCTTGCTCCTTGTATTATCAATACTAAGTGCATATCTTCTACTGAAGGATCAGAGCCAACTAAATTGGCATATGGTAACATATACTCGTCCGCTTGAAGCATAGGTGACCCACCGACTGGCCAACTTTGTCTGCTTCTCCTATAAATTATAAATAATTGAGTATAATTTTATTTTAGTAACATGGAATAATTTAAATGTAATATCGGCACTACTGCTTTCTTTAGTTTTATGTCCATTATATATTAGAATCTTCGATTATAATTGATTAATCATCATAATTCAAAATACATCAATTGCCAATGTATCATTGATTCAACAATTATTAAAATCATATTAAGAAATCAATTAATTTGATAAATAAAACAATTAATTATTATAAAATTATGATTATCATTTATAATAAAATATAAATATCTAATAAATAATTAATAATCGACAAATCAAAACTAAGTTTACTTAAATGATAAAAGATCAATTATTAATAAATCAAAGACATAACCAAGAAAAAATTAATTCAAATGTCCTTTTACAAAACATAGATTAATCGATTAATTCATCACCTTTGCCTTCTCTCCCAACTATTTCGTGTTAGCCATCATATCCTACACTTCTACTTTATCTTCCGTATCTTCTTCACTTAACCCCACCTTCCTCATATCATTAGCCATCACACCCCCACCTCTTTTTCCATCTTCCTCTACCCATCTTACCATCAACATACATTTCCTTTACTAATCTTACTGCATCAGTCTCTTCCCTTCTTACTACATGCCTGAAACATCTCAATCTATTCTCCCTCATTTTAACAATTATCAAAGCTACTCCTACTTCTTATATACTCATTCCTTATTTTGTCCTCTCTAGTTACTCCATCTTAACATTCTCATCTCTACAACAATCATTCTTTGTACTATCTTCCTATCTACTGCCCAACATTCTGTTCCATACATAATTCAACCTCTTGTAAAATGTATCTTTTTAACCCAATAGAGATTCTTTTGTTATAAAAAACACTCAACGTTTCTCTCCATTTCATTCATCCACACTAAATCCTGTGTTTCATATCTTCTTCGAAATCCTCATTTTTCTGTATAACGAATCCTAAATACTTAAACTTATCAACCTCTCCCACTACATTCCCACTCAACTTTATTTCTAGTATTCCCTATTCCCTATACGGTTCCTTTCACCAAAATCATACTCGATATATTCTATTTTATCCCTACTAATGCTTAGTCCTTTACTTTTAAGAGCTCCCCTCCACTCTTAAAGTTCACCATTCACTTTTTTAGGACTCTCTCCCATCACTATTATATCATCTGCAAACAGTATGCATTATGGTACTTCACCCTATACAAAAATATACTTATATATGCTAGGGAAAAGGTATTAGAGTTTGCCAACTGTATGATCTGAGTAAGGGGTTTATTATATAAGTAGTTAAAGGGAACCGAAAAAACCTGAAGAGACCTAGAAGGGCGAGAAGGAAGGAACATAAAAATTTACTATAGAAAGTAGTTTTGGAGTAAAGATATTTTTTTTATAATAAATCAATTCTAGTTGGTATTTTGAAGAGATCATTTTTCTAACTTTCCAGTAGTATTCATAACAGTAAAAAAAAACTACCTATTAAGCCACATCCCCACGACACGTGTTGTCGTAATTACTATATACAAATATCGATTAATCGTAGTATACATGAATAGCTGGATATGCTGGTCAAATATACCATTCCCTTAGCTTGATGAAATGATAAAATAAATAAAATTGTCATGGTTAGGTACAGGTACCTTTTTTTTTTTTTAATTATTACATAGAAACTCCATTTAAAATAATTTTATAGAAAGAAATGATTTATTGCTTTCAAATTCAATATATCCATCACCAGTATCCTACCTGACAAATGAAGAACTTTCATACCCTACTGACAGGATTATTTATTTTATTTTATATTATTCATGGGAGGCATGGGACAAATTTTCTAATTTTAGGAAGGTATGAACCAAAAATGTTTGGGAAACACTGGCATAACTCTAATATAATACATACAGTAAATATATAAAAAAAAAAATACTTGCCTACACAATTCCCAAAATACCAAACTTGTAGAATACATATCAGCAGATTTAAATGCACTAAATGATGTTACATCAATAGTGTCATTTACTACTTCAGGAGCCATGTAACGTCTAGTGCCTACTCTTGAGTTGGGAGCAATATCAATTTCATTTCTTCGACTAAAACAAAACTTATTAATAATAAATTAGTTCAATAATTGTTAAATAAAATAGAAAATTACCTATCAAAACGGACGGCCAAAGCAAAATCAGCAATACAACATTCTCCATCAGTCTTGATCAAAATGTTTCTCGATTTAATATCTCTATGGGCTATACAAGGCTTGCCATGGGTACCATTAATCGGCTCATGCAAATGTGCCAAGCCACTAGCAATTGATCGTGCCATCACAACTAATTGAGCTGTATCAATAGTATTTTCTTTCAAAAAATCATGTAGAGACCCACGTTTATGATACTCTGTTATCAACATCATCTGAGCACCTCCAGCACTGACTTTTAAATCAGCCGCAATGAAACCTTTTTTTTACATAAAATAAGTTGTTAATATAACATTGACAAGTCGTAAATAAAACTCAATAATAATTCATTTTTATATTCACCTAAAATATTTTCATGTCTAAGTAAAACAGTTTGGTATATTTCAGTTTCTCGTAACCAACTTTGATCATTAATGGTAGTAAAAATTTTGACAGCCACATGTTCACCCCTCCAGTTAGCCAAACACACTTTACCAAATCTGCCCTCTCCTATCTGCCGTTCAATTCGTATTTGTTTGGCAATTGTTCTTTGAACCTAAAATACAAAAAATATTTAAACAATGTCCTGTTTTGATTTCAATAAATATGATTCTTACGAGTAGTGGTATCCCAGAACCAGAACCAGATGAATGTCCAATAAGCGTTTGCAACAAATTACTGTTGCCTGATAAATAACTGTCAGAAGATGCCAAAGCATACAGTCGATTCTTTTCCTTTTTTCTGTACCTTAAGTATGCCCAGCCTATGATAATGAAAGATACAACGAGACAGAAAATCATTGATAATATAAATGCCATCAAAGGTACAGAATTTGAATGAATTTTAGGAAGTTCTGTTGTTGTAGAATGTGGTGTGTACATAGGTGTTAAAAATTTATTGCACATATCTGAATTGCAACACTGTATGGCCATTCCAGGCATTGAATTGCCGCCTTTGCACTAAAAAAAAATTGTTTTTAATAATTTGTATAAATTGTATGCAAAGTAATTTTTCTAAATACTAACTTGTAAGAAGCCTTGTTCGCCAGCTGGAAGACACCCAAAAGACATTACTGGTTCATATTCATTAAGATCTTCATTAAACTCTTCTTGTACAGCGCTAAAGCATTGTGAATAGCGAGATGTTGTGCATGTACCATTTGGTTGACCATTTGGACATTGGTGTTCGCAATAACATGTTAATCCATGAACTAAAAATAAAAAAAATATAAATATTATATTTAAAATGTTCATTATTCTTAAATAATTTGTGAAATTAGATATTTATTTTACAGTCGTACATGGTACATTCATAATGAAATGAAATTGTAGATACTTTAGGAAAAAAAACTTTGTGTTAAAATTTCATTTCAATCGGGTAATAAATTTAATGTGTTAACAATAAGTAGATTGTTAGGAGATTTAAAAAAACAATCGAAAAAT
Organism: Pemphigus obesinymphae; assembly: GCA_025469235.1. Taxonomy (NCBI): domain Eukaryota; kingdom Metazoa; phylum Arthropoda; class Insecta; order Hemiptera; family Aphididae; genus Pemphigus; species Pemphigus obesinymphae. The sequence goes on along the minus strand of JAIPRL010001733.1, from coordinate 55,133 downwards.
ATTTTCGTAGAGTCGGCGCCATTCATTTGAAGACAAAGACTAATAAAAACCGGTAGCCCAGATATTCTTAATAAAATTCATCTGGATTTTCTTTCCCTTACATATGTAACGACCGTAACATATCTTTTATAATATATTATTTTTTTGTATATGTATTCCCACCTAAATGATTATTACAATAAAAAAAAACAACATACCAAATTATAGTATAAAAATAACAATCCTCGAATAAAAAAAGAATAAGTGGTGTTTTTAATGCATATATCCAAGATTAAACTGATATAAGATAAACTGAAGTTATCGGTTGATTATTTTGTGCAACAAAAAACTTTTTAATTAATTTTTCTTATAAGATAGCTGAACTTTAAAATAGGTAAAAAAATAATAATAATTAATTTACGCATTATTATACTGCTGTACGTAGACACGTACGTAAACAAAATTATAATTAATTGTACAGACAAAATAATTAGCCTATAACTATGATTTCATGTAATTTTAAGTAGTAACACAATTGTATAAGTTTATAATATAAGAATAAGTAATATTATTTATTAAAAATGTTTGACAAAATATGTAATATGATAGGTAAGATTGAGGTAATATGAATCCTGATTGAGTTTACATTTAAATATTTTTCTACACCATTCCATAAAAATAATATTTATTCAACTCTCGGTCTTATTTCCAAAGCTTTAAAAATATAAACGAATAACGACGATGAGAAATCGTTTTTAGTATAAGGATTAAAATATCCTATTCAAATCCTCCCCCACTTTGAAAATAATAATAAAACACCTGTTGTGTCTAGTCATATAAATATTAAAAATCATAAAAGAAGGCGAAGGTTCAGGTAAAATCTGACACAAAGAGCAGTTGCCCGCGATGATGATGACGACGCGACGATGCTATTATATACAAAAATTCAAAGTGGTTATACGCGCTTGGGTCAATCCAACTAACCCCTTTTACATAAAAACGTTGAACAATAATAAAAACGGGCCTGTGTATATATATATATATATATAATATTATACACTGCATATAATAGTAAGAAGCGATTTCACAAATCTCACACAGCCAATGCCATGGGATATTACAACAATGCAACTAAATCTGTCACACCTAAAAAAAAACCATTTAAAAACTCACGTCAGATAAAATATGAATACGTGTTATTCAAATGAATATTTTATACGGTCATTTACATAATTTATGATTTATGTGCCAGTGGGCGGCATAATGGTGTTATCCAGACGTTTAATTATTAATCGGTTATAAATCGTGCGAGGGAGAAAGAGACTTAAATGCCCGCATTGTCGCTCATACATGATAATATAAATTATAATAATAATAATAATAATACATTTTAGAAATATAGGACTAGTACTCGTAGGATGATGCGAGAGAGCAGGTAGGTAAATTTTTTGTTCTTATAAGCCCGAAGACTAATTAAAACTGATGGGTTTTTCGTTACCTGCCGTTTAGGCGTTTACGATTTTATTGCTTTTAAGGTTCCTCCAGTATAAAATATAATTTCGGGTGTGTCTGCCCACCGGACCCACCGGGTTTTTTTTTTAGAGGAAATGATAGGTCGCACAGGCTTGTGCGTTTCAATATAGGTGCCTGCCTATTGGACTAAATAATATACAGGTTTTAAATGTATTTTAAGTACATTTCGCTTCCTTATAATAACTGACACACGCCACGTTTTGGGGTTGGAAAACGATAGGTATTACATAATAAATAATGTGTTATATTATAGACTGTAGTTGAACGGCAAAAAAGTTTATCCCAATAATATTGTAATCACACCACTGATAACTTCTTTTCTAAAAACGAATACATTTATCCAAGTAGGTAGTACATACATGCTTCGGGAGATGCACGTTTCTAGAGAACTGAATTATTTTAACATACAACAACCTCTACAAAAAATTAATGAACATGACATTTTTGCATGGGCGATTCTCGATAAAGTTATAAGACTTTTAAAAACATACAATTCTGGGAAATTCAAAGTCTTATAAATCTACTTGGATTAATTTTATCGAAAATCGCCCATTCAAAAATGTTGACTACCTTACTAGGTATGTAAACATTTTTACAGAGATCATCAAATGCTAAAATCACTCAGTTTCTCAGAAACGTGCATCTCCCGAAACACGTTTTGTCCAATTTTTAATAGTTATAATTTATAATACTTCACAATAAAAGTATGTTATTGGTATAATAGGACTATTGTATTAATTACTTCCGAAATGTATTTAAATATTTTTCAATCATGAGATTTTAATAAAAATATCCTTAAAATGGCCTGTACAAAACCCCTTGAAAAGTCCTCATATAATAAATATTATATTTAATAATAATATTATTTATTTAAATACGAAAAAATCTAAATGATAACAATAAAGGTTGTAGGTATAACAATGACGTATTCCGACGAGAACGATCCCGTAGGGCATAGGGCTTCTGGGGGACGTCGAATTACGAAAACACTCGAGCAAGGGTTATGATAGTATTATATTATTATTACAAATGTAATATACATCGGATAACTATAATATTATTATTATTATATTCTTCCACGGATTGGACGGACACGATACGTGAACGCGATTCGTAGACGGGGGGCTCTGCGGACCGAGTGCCGTTCGAGTGGCGTGCGAAGGAGTTGCGCGCGCTCCGGTTGAACCCGATAGCCGAGAATTCCGATCCGTATAAAAAGGTGTCGGGTGTCTCTCGGCCGGGGGGGAAACAATAATCGCGTTCCACGCACAACGACGGCACACCGTCCCGAGTTGCGGCGCGACGGCCCCGCCGAGGTGTTCGTCGCCTGCGTTGCGGTTTTCGGTTACCCTCTCCGCCCCACCCCGACGGCCAGAAGTGGCGTACGAACGCGCGCGCACCACAGCACGATCCGAGCGCGCAAACGTAACGTCGCCCCCGCCCACCACACGTCCACCGCCGCCGCCGCCGCCGCTATATGAGATTCGTTACGTCGTGTGAGCCCTTCCTCTCGACCGACCGCCCGCGCATACACACACGTGCAACGCCGCCGTCATCGTCAATGGGTGACAGCGGCGGCAGCTGCACCGACGCGACCGGTTTCTTTCTTTCTTTCTTTCTTTCACCGGTCCGCAGCACACAATCTGTTTTCGTGCATCGAAATCACGTACCGAACACACGGCGAAGCGCGGAGAGGGACGGGGACGCGCACCTCTACCCACCATAATAATAATAATAATAATAATAAATAATATAATATACGCATACAGATTTTTCTTTGGACGACCCCTCTCGAACCTCTATAATGCACTAGCAGCAGCTCAACACATGTGGTGTACTACCCAGTGCACGACGCGTACAGAATAATACCCTTATTATTATTATTATTATTATTATTATATTTCGACAATAATAATAATAATAATAATAATAATAATAATATATAATGTGTTCGGTACCTGTTTAGAAACGTCATACGACACCCCCCGTGGACGTAAACGGTACCGGCGCACATGTTCACACAGCTCCAAAAAGTCTTACCGAGACGACGACGATGATCAAAAGTACCTATTCATAGTCACGTTTTTAAAAATCCAACAGTAAAGGAGCATAACAAAACACAAAAATATATATACACAATATAACATTGTGGACAGTTTGGGATTGGGATAATATTATCATAATGGGTATATTCGTAGGTATGTATAAAAATAATATTATACAAATAATAACGATCATGGGAAAGCAGCATACGATTTTTTTTTAATCTAGTCAGGTACTCAGATCTACATCACATCGTTTTTTTTTTTTTTTTTATAAACGTAGGTACACCAAATAAATAATAATAGGTACCTATATATTCTGGTTATACCTAATAATATGTGAATATTATTTGAAAACTAAAAAGGCAATATAACATCAAACACGGTATTTTAACTCGACATATTAGAAATAAATCATTATTATTCTAGGTACAGGCTATGGGCTTGGTGTAGCCATGGTAATCGGTAAAAAACGACACGGAAAAACCGTCAAGTAAAATAAAGACATCGTTATAAACGAGAAAAATATGATTTAATTTTTCACACAGTGTATATAGTACCTACATATAATACTATCACCATCATTGAAAGTTGTAAATTCAACCATTACTACACAATTACACACATAATATATTATATCTATATATATTTATATGTAGAGTAGGTACTTAATACTTTGTATTATTATCAGTTACCTACTGTGCTACTAAATTACGTATTATTTTAAGAGGATGTTACACTCGCATTTCTTGTCTCTGTCTGTCTAACAGATAATAAAGCAAAATCACACTACGCAGAATTGAAATTTTGGCGTTTAGGTTAAATTTAGATTATAAACACCTATTACAAAATTTAAAGCAAGGAATATTTTCGAGTGAACCTCATGGGCATTTAGTAAAATATCGTCTGACGAAAAAGTTAAAGCTATTTAAAAATATCAAAAACTAAAAATGCCGTAACTTTTTTTTCTGATAATATTTTACAAAAAGCCCATGAGGTTCACTCGAAATTATTCTTCTCGTTAAATTTGATAATAGATGTTAAAGCTCTGAATCTAACCAAAATGCCATCATTTCAATTTTGCGTTGTATAATTTTGCTATATTGCCAATAAGATGGACGGAGACAGAAAATGCGGGATAGCATCCTCTTAACATTAATTTGAATTTAAAAAAAAATAAAGATAAAACAATTATATATATATATATAAATATAAATCCAAGTATATAATTACATATCCAAATAAATATTCGATAAAATATACTTAATTTATATTATTTACAATGCATTTTTTAACTCGTAGAGTGATATATTAAATAAATCAATGTTGTATAAAAAGTTACCAGCCGACATTAGTTTATTTTCAGGAGAGTGCATATTGTATGTATTAGAAGAAATTAACGGATAAAATAGGGATTTTTTTCTAGAATTAAAGGTATTGATTTTGAAATTTAAATGTTGAACAAGTTCAGGATAATCAATTTGATTAATAAATAATTTATATAAAAATTTTAAGTTAAGCAGTTGAAATCTTTTATTTAATGATATAATCTTAAAAGAATTGTTTACATCGCCATATCTGAATGAGGGCGTCTTTGAAGACCACATTTATAGCATAAATATCTTAGGAAATTATTTTGAACAGAATTTAAACTTTGATGTTGTGAAATATTATCCGAATGTCAAATCAAAGAAGCATATTCAAATTTAGATCGAACTAGAAAATAGTATAAAACTTTTAAGGCGGATTCGTTATTAAAATCTGTACACATGCATTTTAATCAAGCCTAATTTTATAAAGATTTATTTTTTAAATTGTCAGCATGATATTTAAAAGAAAGTTTAGAGTCAAAAATAACATCTGTCATTAATTATATTTTTTCGAGACAGGATTAAATTATTTAGGCAGTAGTTAAAAAGTAATGTATTTTTCTTTAAAGAAAATGAAATAGTGGCACATTTATTAATATTCATATCATTATCAATACACCATTTATACAATGGTAACAGGTATACAATGGTAGACAAAGTTCTTTAATAAGGTACTAGTAGAAGGAAAAATTCCAGAAGCGTGGAGGAAGAGATGTATAGTATCAATATTTAAGGGTAAAGGAGATGTACAGGATTGTGGAAATTATAGAGGGATAAAACTTATGAGCTTGAAGAGTGGAGGGAAGTTCTGGAAAGTAACGGATTAAGGATTAGTAGGAGTAAAACAGAATATATAGAGTATGATTTTGGTTGAAAGGGAACACAGATGGAATAGGGAAAGACTAGAAATAAAGTTAACTGGGGATGTGGTGAGAGATGTGGAAAGGTTCAAGTATTTAGAGTCCGTTGTACAGAAAGATGCGGGTTTCGAAGAGGATATGAAACACAGGATTAAGTGTGGATGGAAGAAATGGAGAGAAGCTTCAGGTATTTTGTGTCATAAAAGAAACCCTATTAGGTTAAAAGGTAAATTTTATAAGGCAGTGGTGAGACCAGCAATGATGTATGGAACAGAATGTTGGGCAGTAGATAGAAAGATAGAACAGAGAATGAGTGTCGTTGAGATGAGAATGTTAAGGTGGATGAGTGGATTTACTACAGAGGATAAAATAAGGAAAGAGTATATCAGAGATAGTATAGGGGTAGCTTCGATAGTAGACAAAATAGAGAGAGAATAGATTAAGATGGCTCGGACATGTATTAAAGAAGGAAGAGACTGAGGCAGTAAGATTAGTAAAGGAAATGCATGTTGTTGGAAAGAGGGGGAGAGGAAGACCGATAAAGAGATGAGGGGAAGTGATGGCGAGTGATATGAGGAAGTTGGGAGTAAGTGAAGAAGATGCGGGAGATAGAGTTAAGTGGAAGTGTAGGACCAGTGTGGCCGACCCCAAATAGTTGGGAGAGAAGGCGAAGGAGAAGAAGAAGAAGATCAATACACCATTTATACAAATTATTAAAATCTTCTTGGAGTTCACCATTAAAATTTTAAATTTTTATATATAGTTTAGTATCATCTTTCAATAATAAACAGTTTGAATATTTTATGGTTTTAATTAAATCTTTAATAAAAATAGAAAATAATAAAGCTGACAAATTGTCACCTTGTGGAACGGCAGAGGATACATTAATAAAATCAGACAAATGGTTCTCACATTTCACAATTTGAATTCGATTTTTCAAAAAATAAAAGTTAAACCAGGATAAAAGAGAATCATTAAAACCATAAGCTTTTAATTTAGAGATTAAAAGAGAATGGTTGACTCTATAAAAAGCCTTTTCAAAGTCAGTGCATATAACATCTAACTGTGCTTTTTCATTAAAGGAGTCTATAATAGATTGCTTAAAAATACATAAATTAGTAACTGTTGATCGACATTTTCGAAATCCATGCTGTTCATTGGAGAGAATACTTTCGCAAAGAGATGATATTTTATTATTGATTAATTTAGAAAATAATTTGGGGAGTATAAAGATTTTAGATATGGGGACGATAATTAGTAACAAGGGATTTATCACCTTTTTTAAAAATCGAAGTTACATAAAAAACTTTCCATTTATCTGGAAATATACTTGAATTTAATGATGTTTGAAATAAATAGGTAATGATTGGAGATAAAATGAATGAACATTCATGATAAGGATTATCATTTTTTTACTAGAATTGAAATCAATCTGTTCAATTAACTGTTTAATCTGTTTAACTACTAGATACGGAAATTCATGATCTTTCTTATACAAATTTTGATTAATTTTTAACTAAATCTGTTGTAAAAAATATATATCGGATTCATTAGTCTACATATTTAATAAAAGTTCAAAAGAAGGAATTCTTTCGTTCCATCACATTTTAAAATATCTATAGTTAAGTCACTGTTCAAAAATGAAGACAAAACAATTAACAATTTTAAGTTATAAACCAATATCGATGATTTGCTATTTCTCTAATATTCTAGAAAAAAAAAATTTTAAATTGAGATAAGTTTTTTAGAAAGTAATAAACTTCTTTCAAAGAATTAATATGGGTTTAGACCAAACCTAGGAACTCTATGCACTGTATGTATACTGTGTCTAAATTTATTTTATGATGCACTTGATAATAATAATAAAAACTATTGCAATTCTTTTAGATTTTATAAAATCATTTGACACTGTGTATTATAAAGAATTATTAAATATTTTGTCTGAGTTTAGAATTATTATTAATGAGTTTCAAATGGTTTTCATGTTATTTAATTGGGGGAACTCAAAAGGTTATTTTGAATGACTAGGTATTGAATATCAAATAAATTGTGATGCACTTGGTCCAATTTTATTTATTTTATAATTTATATATAAATAGCTTATATAATATGATAATTGGAGGTTTATTTATGCGGATGACCCTTGTCTATTATTTTCTGATATTACATAGAATTTGATGCATATCAAAGAATCTTCTGATTTAAATCAATTTATACAAAAATTAAGTCGAAAAAAATAACAATAAATTATAACAAAATATTCAATGATATTTTTGACGTATAATAATAATACAGTTTCTATTTGAAGATTTAACAGTTTGCAATTATAATTATTTTTCAAACCCAAGCTACTCTAAAATGAATAAGGTTGCTAAAGTTAAATATTTAGATTTGATGTTTCCATAATAATATTCACATAGTAAATAACACAATGCATGGATTTATAAATTATATAACTTATCAATTAATTTCGAAAGATAACGCAAAAATGTTATGTATATCTATTTTAATTGATATGCTAATGTGGAATAATTGTTTGTGGTAGCGCTACTGAAAATATTTTAAACCACTAATTTCCCTACAGAATAAAGCTGTTTTATTTGCCTCAATAAAACAATTTTAGCTGGATCTTCAAAAGAAAATTGTAATGAACTGAATGTACTACCTATGAATCTATTATATAAAAAATTTGAAATTTTTTTTATTTTTAAAAAATTTCCTGCATTCAAAATTCCAGTTGAAGTTAAATTTTTAAAAAAGGAAATAAGTCATAAACTCATTAATTAGGTCGTAAATATTTTAATTGTCTTAATACTGAAGCTAAAAAATATTTAAAAACACATAATGTAAATAACATTAACTAAACTATTTGTAATTTGTTTTTATCTGAACTATAAGATTTTTGTAAACATATTTGTTCACTATTATAAAAACTTAATTATATAATGTATGTAAATAGCTGTTTACCTTCAATACAAATCATGATTTCAGAAGGTAGATAAACCTATGTTTTATTGCTAAAAATAATAAGAAGTTATTTAAAAAAAATTCTTCATTGAAGAAATAAATCACTAAAATACTCACATTTTTTTACAAATTTACATACTATTCATTGTTGATTTAACACATTCTTCAGGTTGTAACAGAATTGCTAAAGTTGCCCAAAAGTTTTTGGCTTAATTTCATAAAAGATAATAGCACTTCTTCAGATGAACTTTTACACAGTACTCCAGCCCGAAATCAATCTCGAACACCAGGTTCAGCATCATCCCATCGTTTATTTTCTTCTTCTGGGTAAAAATTTCACTATTCTTATTTATATTGTTACTTTATATTATTTATTTTGTGTTTTTATATAGGCTAAAAAGGCGCATATTGGATTCTCCTAAAAAATATAAACTTAAAAAATGTGTTGATTTTGAAGATAAAAATGAATCTAGTGAATAGTTTAAAATCAGTTAAATATCTTTTACCTTGTAAGAAAATGTTAATTTTTAATTCATTTTTGTTATAAAAACACAACATAACATTTTATAATTATTATTAATTTTTTAATTTATTTTAAGAATAGTAAAGTGTGGAGAAGTTTTTTTATTTGTTTATTTTACAAAGTGTTATTTGTAATGCGTTTATATTTGTTTGATGCTCATTTTAGGTTGTGATAAATGCATTAACTGAATGAGCAAGTGCCATATATATATCTTTGAAAAATTAGTTATTATATTTTATTATAAAACAATGTTTTTTAATTCATTTTAGTTTTAAAAACTTTACTGATAACATTTAATTTTTTTTTTTTCATAATTTCTATTATTTTTTTTTCTATATAAAACAGGAGGAAGATTGTTCATTTTATAAAGTATTATTTATTTGCATTTTTATTTAAACATTTTTTAAAATTTTAATAAATACACTAAATGGAGTAATGATCAAGTGTTATTTATGTAAGTATATAGTGATCCAATTTTTACCGAGTAATGATTCGATATTCTATGGTTAAATAGTAATCTTCTATAATCTGTATCATCTGCTGGTAGTTGAAAGGAAGTCATTAGCTGCCAACAGTCGTTTTTGATGCAACACCTACCACCATTGATGAAATATATTTCCCTTCAAACAAAAATTAGTTTCTGTAGGATGGTACTTTTCACTAGAGACAAGAGTATTATAAAGTTACATATTAACAGCAGTTAATATTTGTTCTATTAAGCTGCATATTGTGCTATGGAAATATTATTGAAAAGCAATTCTAAGAATGATTGCCACTTGTTGCAAAACAATTTTAATACAGTTATTGTTTAGGTTAAAAATGTAGGTTTAGGCTTAATTTATCCAAATATCGATGTGATATATTTGGCGAATCCTGGATAAAAATAAATTAAATTTTATGTTGTACCTACCTAGTATTTGATGAAATATTTAAATTTAAAATGAAAAAAAAAGAACATGACATATGAGTGAAAATGTGATTAAGTTAAAAATTGGTAAATTAATAAAAACATCATAAAGCAGAACAATTGTAATTACCTGTATTCTTTTTTACAAAGCCTTAAGAGGATGCTACATCCGCATTAATTGCTCTCTGTATAAACGACTGGAAATATAGAGAATTTACTTTCAGTATTCTTATCACAACTTTTTTTTTCATATTAGGGCAAGTTCATAGAATCCAATCCAATTACTCAACCCAATTATTTAAAATTATATGAACATTTTAGGGTTTATTTTCTTTAATGATATAAATGAGAATTTTTTTTAATCTTATTTGGGGTTTGATGTAGTTAATTTTTAAAAAAGTGGTTTTTGACATGCCATAACTTTTTAAATCTTGAATTACTATTAATTCTATTAGGCATAGAGAGATGTTTGATCCTTTATTTTAAACATAATTTCATAAGATTTAATATAATATGCTACTTAAATATTTTTGATGAAGTTGTTTTTAATTTTGAAAAATATGTATGTTTTTTGCAATACAATAAGCTTTAAATCCTGAAATTTACAAAGTGGGATCTAGGAGAGGTGTCATTTTACAACATTTTTCATACTTTTTTCTATGATATAAAACACTATGTCAAGATAAAAAAAAAATAGTACCTACCACCTGTAACTATAGTTATCTAATAAACTTCCAATTTTTTGTCATATCTCCTGATCTAATTCATATTCCACTCTATAAATTTCAGAATATAAAGCTTATATTACTGTAAAAACATACTTTTTGAAAAGTAAAAAAAAAACTTTTCATTAAGCATAATTAGTTAAAAACCTCATGAGATTATGTTTAAAATAAGGGATCAAACATCTCTCTAGGTCTAATGGAACTTAAGTAATTAAAGATTTTTTAAGTTGATGCATACCAAAAACGATCATTTTTTAAAAAATTGTTGTTACCTACTTATTACAATTTAAAAAAATATCCGATTACAATTTTATTCAAAATATTACCTATAAGTATTACATAAAAATGTTTTATTTGAAAGAAAGAAAAGATATTTAAGAGTGTGATTACTGACTAAATAATTAGATTTTTGATAATTTGATGTACCTATCTTGTATCTTTTCGCATAGAAAGATACATGGTACTGGAAAAAAATGTATCTTGAAACAAGATACCTTCAAAATATGTATCATGATAAAAAATAAAATTGTATCTGTGATCTTGCAAAAACCCAATTAGATAAAACAATAAAATTCTAAAAGTAAATTTTCATTTCTATCATTGAGAAAATGACGTCAAAAAGTTCATTAAAATGATCAGGTTGAATTTTGAAATTTTGTTGGTTGATTTGGCATGGGAATGACCCAATTACAATATTTTGATATTCAGGCTCATCCTATGAATGTAATAAATAATTAAAATGGGTAAAGTACAAACATATTTAATCATTGATTGCAATGCTTTAAAATATTTAAAATTAGAGATATATTCAATGGTGCAATAATAAGTAAAATTTTAAATTTAATATTTATTTTTCGTTAAAAGTAAATACTTATACATAATAATATAATTTTAAATCTAACAAATTTTAATTAGGTACTTATGTAAAAAAAAAAGAAATGAGGAACTTATATAATTTTACGAAATGTAAAATTTAATCTAACATTTGTTGCTTTCTTTTCCTTGGGAACCGAGTGAAACCAATGTTCGTTAGTGGGCCAATTCATCATCAAAAGACTGCCATGATGTAAATCTAATTTTATAAGATCAACTTGTCTGATCTTCTTCCGAACATCGGTGTGTTTTAGTACAAATTTTCTAGTTTGTCCCAAGGATACAGATGCAATAGGCACCATTTTATCCAATTCTACTTCGTCATCTCTATGTTCACCCATGTGATCCTCACCATTTCTATACCTTAAACATAATGTGCATTGTATAGGTATACAGTATTCTATAAATGAAACAAACAGCTTTACCTGTTAACTAGAACGAAATTGTAATCGACTCCCCATACAGAACAAATTTTATTCTTCAATTCCAATAGCGGTTGTGGCCATGGCTGGGCTGGTACAACTGTACCAGAGAACTTATACGACACACCTTTATCTCCGAATGCCACCTGTTGTCTAGGTATTGGATAATATTGTCCAAAAACTTTTACCTGGGTCAATCGACCGTCTAAGTAATGAATGTGGTCTTCCATGTATTTCATTAGTGCAGTACCTTCGTTGGAGGTCAGAAATCTCTCGCAATAATCTAAATCCAAATCTTCTGCAACAATTTTTCTCCATCTCGAAGACTGTTTATTTTTCATTAATTTTTCATACAGAGTAGCCATAACTAATCAACCATGTAAAATGTGAATCAAGTAAACTGCAACTCTTATATTAATACCACAAACATAGAATAAGGATAGGGACTATAAATTCCATACATTTTAATTATTTATTTTTAATTAAAATTTAAAAAATAACCTTTTATCACTGAGAATGATATAGAAAAACCCGCCAAATTAGTTTCTGACACGATTTAAGATAAAAATTATCTTAAATCGTGGTTTCTGATTAACCACAGTGGTATAATAGATAATTCGTGGTAGAAACCATGAATACATGGGATGATGTAAATTCATGGGACATAAGGTTTATAGATAATGTGAAACTATATCACTGTTATCAATCTTATCAACTTCGGAGTCAAACCATTTTGATAACACAGGATACAATGATAAATTACTGCCATAAATAAAAATATTATATTTATAGATTTTAGACTTTAAAGTGTCAAGTAATTTATGATTTGTTTTTGTTGTTTCGTTTGAAGTTTGAACTTTATGTGATCAGAGAATTCACTAACCATTAAAACTTAATTCCCGTGATGAATATTAAACATTATTATAACACATATGTTGTGAATAGTAGTAGTAACGCAGAGTAAAATAATTTTATTCTTTGATAGTAATTATTCCAGTCGTTTGCAGTTCGATGACATAATGGCTCATACAAATAAAATTAAAACTCTTCTATCCGATTTGGGTAGATCGACTAAAAGAGGCATTAAAAAGTGTCCATCGTGTGGGACATACAATGGAACGAGGACAGTTGTGTGCAAGTCATGTTATTTGTTGCTAAAACCTAACAATAAAAAAGTTTCACCATCCGAAGTGTGTCTTCTACTTACATCTTCTGCATCACGAGTATATTTTCCATTCGAATTAATAAATTACCAATATTTTAATGGTTTAATATTTCAGATTTTCTCTTATATATCATCTGAAAATATTGATTTCAATGAAAAGGGATTTGTTCATTTTCCGGATGCAAGACAAAAGGAAATCAATAAACTTGATACAGGAATTTGCTTAGTCCGTTCTTGTGGTCGTTCATTTGATAGTAATGTTCTTAAATGTCATGTAAGCAAGTGTTATTATTATTTTATAATAATTTTCGTTAAACAAAAGTATTTAATTTAAAAATTTAAAAATTATATTATAAATATGAAAGAAACAATTATTTATTATTAATTTTATTTAAATCAGAGAAATAGGTTTATCTCTAAAGTTTATACCATTTAAATATTAGGTATCATAATTTTTTTTCGATTTTTGATAAGATTATCTTTCTTCCATAATAAATTATGACAAATAATAATCCATTATTTGACTGTGAAGTGGTATTTCACAAACAATTGAGATATATTGATAAATCCAAAAATAAAAATGTTAAAAATTTAATTAAGTTTTTAAACAAGGACATTGGAACAATTTTGTTGAAAGAAATTTGATTTAATCATTGTAATTTGTAATTATTACTTAATGAGTACAAAATGAACATACCTATGTTGAAAAAATAGATTTAAAGTATTTTAATACAAAACAGATATAGGAAAGTTGTAAAGTATTTTGGACTTAACCTTATCGATTTTTATATACATTTTAGATTCTGAGGGTAGCAATGTATTGGTTTTACAATGATGTCTTTTATTTATTTTTTTACAGGAGTAAAGTAAGAGTTTTCTGTTATGGAGTTTTTAATAGGAAATTTGTTCTTGTACTTTATAAAGGTCATTTTTTGATTTTCCAAGTAGTTAGAATGTAATGAAAAACTACTTTTCATCTGGGAAATAATACAAAAAGTCATTCAAACTAGAAAATAACAAATAAACTAGTCATGGCTGACTATATAGGTGATTGTTATTAGGGGCATAATTAAAGGGGGTATGGGGGATAAATCACCCTCATATGCTGTATTTATGTATTTATATTTTGTTGTTTTATTACGAACTAAAAATAAAACAATAACAATTTTAAAACTTCATTAGTAAATTATCAATATAATTGATTTTTTAAATAATAATATATTATTTATTATTTTGTAGCGATCACGAAGTTAGATAAATTATGAAGCATTATTTGATATCCCCTCCATAAGACATTCTGATTTACGCCACTGATTGTTGTGAACTAACATATTATAAGAGTAAAATAATCCAAAGCGTTTGAGTAAATTCTTTAATTGTTTTTATGGTACAACTAAACTACAGAAATATACATACGAGTGAACAGTATTATGACAGGACTAAGACTACTAAACTATATACTACTGCTTGAGTCCTACGGGCTATGGACAGTGCTAAATCTGTAACTCAAAGCTCCAGCTCCTTGTCAATTCCGAACTCTATATTTTATAATATATAATTAATACTAAATAATAACCACATAACTAATATGTCAGGAGTTCTTAACAGTGATATATAATATTTGTAGCTACTAAAAAAAATTTAAATTGTAAATCCCAGAAACTTATACCAAATATTTACTATATATCTGACTTTATATTTTTTATTAATTATATAAATGCTAACAGTAATTATACACTGTAGCTTCACTGTGAATTTTTTTATTGAATGAAATAATTTACCATTGCTTTCAAATTCAGTATATTCACCATAATGATTGGCCTTTTTGATTATTAATATAAATATTGAAATTTGTGAGGAGTCACTTGAAGTACATTTTTGTCAAAATAAGTTTCTAATTTACATCTAATATTTAATAAATTAATGACCGAGTATTATTTCTATAAAAGATGATTTTTTTTTTCTTGATAGTAATTTCAATTTTTTAGGTATTTTTAAATATTTTCTAAACAAAATCTATTTGAAATTGGACATAAACATTTTTTTTTTTTTTTATATATATATATATATAGGAAAGTGTGTTAAACACAAATAATCAAAGTGAACCATGCAAACATGTACGCAGTTGCTTTGATTGTGATACAATTGGTGTATCATTGAAAATCGACCAACAGGTTTTGGATTCTTTTAGGGTTCCTCAAACTGTAAAACAAGTATGTTTTTTTATCACAAAATTATCGCATTAAAAAGTTGTTTTTTATTTTCTGGGTTTCTATTATTTAGGAAGTATGGTCAAATTTTATTGATAAAAAAAAACCATATTTACAACGTGTATCTGAAAATATATTTGTTGTGCGATGTAAAATTACCATTCAAAATCCTTTAGGCTACTTGCATTGTATTATTGGCAAATATAATAGATGCTTTTGTTGTACTACTACACTGGTTACAGTTGATCAAATGGTAATGTTTTAATAAATTATGTTTATAATATTTATATCATGCATTTATTTAATATTTTTTTTTTTTATTAGGATCAAATACCAGATTTAAATACATATTTTTGCTGTCATTACATTGCATGTCTAAGTGCCATAGCAACTTCTCGGTCTATGGTACAAGAATTTGAAAAAAACCTTAACCCTTTTGTATCTATATCTACATTGTCACCAACAATTGTTGAACTTGACAATTTACCAAGTAAGCATAATCTTTTGAGACTTAATCTATTTATTTTTGAACGAACTTTAAAAAATGCTTGATAATAAAACATAATATCATAAAATTTGATGTATTAACTGTAAAATTAGGCATTTAATGTTTATTTGATTCCTAATAATATGCACTGATACACATAATGTTTTCCGATTTTTTTGATTTGCATATAATTATTTATAGGTTTAAAGGCTAAAACAAACCTTAATGTTTTTTTATTAAATAATTCACAATATTCATATAATAATTAATTGTTTAAATTCATAAAATTATAGTATTACTATTTTATAGTAATACTAAAATACCTAAAATAGGTATTACTATTTTAGTGTGAAAATATTTGAAGGACTCTTGTGCAAGAACATGATAGCTTCATTTTTTTTTTTCCGAAAATGGGGTTTTGGACATTTTGAATTCAGAAAATTTTTACGAGTATATCTGTACAAGAACAAGACAAATTCGACCATTAGTATAGGAAATATAATGTAATTGGAGCTTTGGAGTTGTCTGGTTTTTTTTTTGCGCAAGAACCAGATAGCTCCTTGCACAGAGCCCTTCATTTGACATTTACGATTTGTTTTTAAAATATCATAAAAATGTTGCGAAGTTTCTTTCCAAAAAATGATTCAATGTAATATGTAATTATTACTAAGTTGATAATTATTAATTTATTGCAATAGCCATAACAAGTGTTCAAGAAAATACCTTACTAAATACATTACGTAATAATTGTTAAAATAAATATATATTATAAAAATAAAATTAATATACAGTTTTTTTATGTTCAAACTTCGAGAATAACCTCATGTTATTCAATCGAAAACCTATTTTTTTGTTTTATAATTTCAAAACTTCTAAGTGTATTTATACGTAGCTATTTTTTTTATTTAGTTTTAAATTTATTGCAAAACGTAATACATCTTGAGATTTACTGATCCTTAAAACCTCCATTTCATATGTCACACAAGTTTTGTAATTTTCAGACATCAGCATCATGCAGGATGGCGCCAAAGTATAAAAATATAAAAAATCTATATCAAAATAAAGGTTTTAGGGGACAAAAAGTATTCTAAAAATAAGTATTTTACATTAAAATAACAATTTAAAAAAAATCATTATCTTAAAAAAAATATTAATTATAGAAACCGAAGATATTTTTTTTGTAAATGTATTTAATCTTGATACGTAAGAAATGAATGATAATTTACATTATTTTTAATACTTATATAATAGGTATTACTTAATTAAAATATTGTAGTAATTGATAGTTTTTAAATTATTTTATTAGATAATATTTCCTTAAACTTTAAATTTAATTAAAAATAGATGATTCCATAACATTTGGCATTCCCTAAAACCACTATTTTGATTTGGTGATCAGTAAATTTTGTGATGTATTTTATTTTGCAATAAATTTAAAACTAAATATAATAGCTAACGCAAGTATCCTTAAAAGTTCTGAATTTGCAAAACACAAAATAAGTTTTGGATTACATTCACTAACATGTATGGTAATTCTCGAACTTTGTATAAAAAAAAAAAGAAACGTGCTGTATATTATAAAAATATAAGTATAAAAGAAAATGTGCCTAGGGTATTCGCAAAAGATAACAACTAGTTATGTCCATAAGTCATCATCAGGTTACAAGTGAATAATATAAATTAAAATAAGAAATACAAAAAAATATGAAAATTAATAAACAGAACACAATATATTGTAAATAATTATATACTTAATTATAATAAGATTCAGCTTTTTATATTTAATTACACAAATTATAATAATCCTAATAAATTGTTTTATTATTGAAATCGAAAAGTGGTGTAATTATAATTTATGTGCATAATATGTGATTCTATGGATCATTGTCATTTTCCACACCTAACTACAATTTTATACATTTACAAAAATAATACATACAACTAATTTGATAATTTGTGTGATTATCTGATTATTCCTACTTACATTAGCGACACATTTTTTTGTTTTTAATTATATAAAATATAAATTTATTGGTTGTTTAGATGTCCAGGATGCAATGACTGGAGAAAGTAATGGACCAGTCTCATTTTTTGATGATCAGATCATTTTAACTAGTGAGTCTTGTGTCTTACCAATAGAGTGTGTTACTACTAAATATCAAAGAACAGTTCCAAACATTTTATCAAAAGTAGGTTTGCATTTTTTTTTTAACCGAGTAATAAATTGTTTATTAAAATTGTTATTATCAAATTAAATATACCAAGAATCTTATGAGTTATAAACAAAAATTGTATTGTTACCTATTTGTTTGTTAAAACAAAGAATTTTAATTTATTAATTTCCACATTCATAATCAAATTAATTCAAGAGTTTAGTTGCATATATTCTATTAGACTACTATATTATAATAAACTCAACAAAATTTGACGCTTACAGGGAAAAAGGTCGTAAACAACATTTTTTTAATTTTATAGGAGAGCCAAAATAAAAATATCAGTACTATACAATATACAATATTAAAACATTGAAAATTGTATTGGTACAATAATCAACTCTATTGATAGAGAATCGTAGTGTTTACGCCAAAATGTTTGTAACTTATTTTCAACAAAAATGACTTTTACAACCTTTTTCCCTGTAAGCGTCGAAATAAGAAAATACCGGGTCCAATAAATTATGATAGGACTTATGGTGAATTAAATATTCTGCTATGATTCTTGACTATTAAGACACATGGTATATTTAGTTGATTTTTGTTAATTAAGACATTTTTTAACTTTATATTTCAATATAATAAATTGAATTGATACAAAAACTTATTTTTTAGAAACAAACTAATAAAAATCTTAGAAAAACGAGGACAAAAAAAACAAGTTGTATGATAATATTATTAATTATTTTCTTTATTATTAACAATTTAAATTAAACGATTAATACTTTTTATGCTTAGGTTTTAATGAAGTACAAGCCTTGGTGAATCCAAATCCAATATTACATTTTGAAAGATGGCTGTCTTCTGTTACAGAACGCATTAATCAAGAAATGCATTATCAATTTGATGGTAATCCTCCAACAATGGTATTTCACATCCATAAAGTTAGTATTATATTTTTATAATGTTGTTTATCATAAAATAATTGAAATAGTGTTATTAATATTGGTATAAATAAAAATATTCTAAAAGTTGAGCTATATGAACATTTTTTTATAAAAAAAAGTACCTATCTATCTATATTTAAAATTTATTAAAAACATCTAAAATTAACAAAAAATATATTTATTTATATATTAAGCCGCGTCCAGATAGAAGCATATTTTGCCGCACGTATTTGGATGGCCTCGTGCCATGTGGAACACACCTGTCCACATATACGCGGCTTTTACTTTAAACTGTGGCATAAATACAATTTCATACAGAAATAAAAATAAGAATAAGTAACACCTTTAAATTTGTTCACTAAACATGATGTCAAAGTAGCGCAGCATTGTTGAAGACTCACCTGCACGGAGCTTCAAATGACGTGCAGCGTTCTTTTGATCTAGACTGCTTACTTGCTGAAACTTTCTTACCATTTACGATCGAAAATAATACAGCACGGCCTCGTAAAAAGCTGTTGAAAATGTATTTATGTATTCTTGATCGTGCTGTGCGATAAAACATGCTATATCTGGACGCGGATTTATGAATTCTATATTATTGTATGCATCATATTTGTAGTTGATATAACTTCATATTAGATAAATAGAAATAAAAGCAAATGTCTTCAGTGTCTGTATAAAAAAAATTGGCAATTTTAAAAATAATGTACTGGGAAAAAAACAAAATAGCATCCCTATTCTAAGTCTCCTAGGTCACATGCTTCTAAATAATTTTTTAATTAAAATTTTTATCTAATTTTGCAACTTATATATATAATATATAATATATATACTAATATATATATATAATAATATAGTACTAGAGGTGGGTCCGAACTCAAAATTTAAGTGTCTTACCAAACAAAACTTAAGTATTATAATTTATAACTTGTGGAGACTAATCATGACATTCCTTCATTAATTTAGATTATTTATCAGCAGTTTCAATAGTATTAAAAATATGCGACACTTAAATTTCCTGTCTTCATCTATCTATACTTTATTCAGTTTAAGAGTAAACCGTTTTGCACATGGTAGATTGAGCCACGAAGTGATACTGAACCATTTAGTTGATGGCTATTTACTCAGTCATCAGCTGATGGGCTGATGGCCCGTTGTTAAAGACCATATTGGGGCCTGGCCTCGTCATAGGAACAGCTGTCTGCCATCCAGTTTACTCTTAAGCTGAAATAAATACAAAATAAATTTTATTATATAGGTAATAAAATGGAAATAAATAAATAATAATATTTTATTAAAAATAAACACGTTTTCAAATTTAGATTTTAATAATAAATATATAGATTAATATTGATATTAATAAATAATGATATTGGTTTACAGTCATTTTTTGAAAGTCTACGAGAACGTATGTGTAGTTTTTCAACCAAAAAACGTTTGCCCAATTCTACTGTAGTATTTGTTAAACGTGACTCTTTACCTTTGGGCACATTCACAAAGTATACTTGGCATATTACTAATATAATGCTAGTAAAGAAAATTTTTGAAACACCTTTAGTATCTCTAAAAATCAGTCGCAGTTTTGTCAAAAATATAGATGATACATATGACACGTTTGAACCTGAAGGATTAAACAATATTTTATCATTTGATAAATCTCATCAACCGATTCAACCAAATGATTTGAAAACATTTCTAAAAGTTGGTAAGTATATATATAAAATAAAACTGAATGTAGGTACTCGTTGAATATGTGATCTACCATATAATCCTCTTATGGTTGTAAAATGGATAGTCTTATTTATTTATTAATGCTCTAATTTGCATTTTTATAACAAATCTATACTATTTTGTCAAAAAATGGACAGAAAATTCTAACCAGACCTAATGTAGACATAAAATACAGGCCTTGAAAAAAATTTAATATCCTTTCGTAAAACAAAATTTATCAGGTCATAAAAGTCTGGCCAATTCAGACTTGTAGTTGGTACGATAGATCCCATATTGAACAAATGCCAATATTTATTTAAAATTTAAATACATTGGTAAACGCCTTATGATATTTGTTCAAAATTAAAATGTTGGAGAAGTTTTCACTTGTTGTCTGTTTTAGGTTTTGTCAGTCTACACCAAAAAGAACCAATACCATTTATTATAGAATGGATTCCAGATGTGCTTCCTATAACAGAAATTGGCGAATTAAGACTGACATTTAAATATGGACACATGCCTCCAAAGGAATAAAATTCATAATATTTTTTCATTTATTTATTTACAATGGTGTGATGGTCTAATGTTTTATTATTTTGTTTATTTTTATTATTTATTTTATTTAAAATTTAATTAAAGTTATCGGAAATCATGTATTTGCATATCTCAAACCACCTAGTTATTTAGTTTGTAAACGATTATTTATAATTTTTAAATAGTGACATCCAACTGTTTGCTTTTGTGTGCCATATACATATACATTTTCAAAGTCCAACTTATATTCAGATCTTATTTCTAGATTGTAAATAATATTTTTACTATTTAATTTTTTATTTACAGGTAACATGTACTTGTGTCTTTTGGTATTTTTAATAATTCATATTATGTTAACTAATAGCTATGATGGTAAAGTATTTAGGTACATAAATATCTTTGTAATATTTAATAAATTAATTGTTAAAAACTTCAATGCATTCTCTTGTTTTAATATATTTTATTTACATTTTTATATTGAAACAATTTATTATTCTTGCATTGTACAGCTTTGTGTTTGTATGTCGTACATGCTCATTAGTGTTAGACGTTAGTAATTTGTATCAAAAGTATATGGGGAGCTATTACATGCACCCCTTGCACATGTCAGCGATCTATTTTTCAACCACAAAAAAATCTCCATTTTTCATTTAAATGGGTAGAAAATTCTAATTCCATCAGAATGTCTCAATGTGTACATCAATTTTATTTAAAAATAAATATTCATATTCTCATAATGAAAATGATCAAAAATTGTTGTTTAGATTTTTAACGGTTTTTGTTTAATCATTCCCCTGAATAAGTAAAAAAAAATGTATTCATTTTTCAGAGCAGCTATTGTGTCAGATTTGGAATTAGAATAAGTAATTTTTGACCAAAAAAAAACGGTAGTATATAGATCCATAAGAAAACGCCACAGATGCAATTTTTAAGAGGATCTGTATAAGTCTTTTTTAAGAATTAAAAAAGAAACAAAAATCTAATAGTCAAGTACATTTCAAATGTAATTTTAAAATAATTCCATGTCAGTACCACTTTTTATTATGTCACAATATTTGAAAACAAAACTGTTTTACAAGAAAGAAATTTCTTAAGCTAATCGGTAATTAAATTAGAAAATCAAATTTTTGCAGTAGAGTAGACAAAATTATGTGTTCTACCATCGTTTTTATATCGATAGCACTGATGTTATTCCATCTGTAAAAATCTCCCTAAAAATGGTTTTTATAAAATGAATAACTTTTTTAAGATTTTATATTTAAAAAAAGGACAATGGTAAAACACAGATAATATTGTCGATAGTTTGATTTTTTAATTATGATCACAGTTTGAGGAAACATTTTTATTGTATAAGCAATAAATAGCAGTTCGTTAAGGTCCATAATTTTGTCTCAGTACTAAATAACGTTCCTTCCTGTATTTCCTGTAGTAATTACTAATTTAAATTCAAATATCTACATTTTGTTCATTAATAACATTAGAAATTATACCACTTGTCCTAAACTCCTCTTTGCTGATGATATAAAAATTTATTCAGTGATTAATTCTCCTAATAATCCAAATTAGATATTTTCCATGAATGAGTTGATTGTCTTAGTTTAAGATTGAATTATAAAAAATATCATGTTATAACTTATTAATCGAGTTTTCCCCTATAAAGATCTTGGTATTTACTTTACTTCTACTTCTACTTTAAACTACGCCTATCATATTAATATTACTATTGGTAAAGCTCTCAGAGTTTTGGGCTTTATAAAGTGTAACACTAAAATATTTTATTCCCTCAACTGTTACCGAGTGTAAACACTGCTGGAACTAAAACACCATCACAAAAACGCGGTTTATTAAAAAAAATTTTAGTTTTATTTAATGGGTGTATAATACAGGTAATGCAATTTGCTTTAAGTTTGAAATACAGTAAAACATTTAAATAGCAGACACCATCGGTCATTGAAATTTTGTCTGCTATTCAAAGGAGGTAAATGTTTTAAATTCATAAAGGGTAAGTGTGTAAATGAAAACATTTGTGCTAGATTAAATTAAATATTATAAAGTTATTATTAAATGTAATTACTAATTATATAAATTTAATGATATAATAATTCTTTATTTGACACAATAACCGCGATCTGAGTTTTTCCAACTTGAAACTTTTCTGCCAATATACGAACTCTTAGGTTTCCGCTGTTTTGACGGAAGTCAGTTTTCTCACTTTAACCCACTCATTGCGTTGAAAAGTTTCATTATTTTTAAATTAAGATTGACGTGTTGATGCATACTTTATCTAAAACCTGTTATCTTGATATCTTTCCCAACATTGGGTTTACCTATATGTAATTGTCTTTGTGTAATGTCATGTAATTGTGAGCTCCCAACACTGCCTTTCGTCACATGGAAAATACATTTTAATTACAATTTTTGAAAATAAAATTAAATCTTATAATTCAATTTAATTACTTATATTAAATATATTCTATAGTTTACTACCTTCTTGACAATAATAGGTGTCGGTTATTCAGATGTTTTCCCATTGAAAAGTAGCAAAAATGTCCTTGTTGCCAAAAAACGTCTGCTATTGAGGTGTGTCTGTTAGGGGATTTTCTGTACTTTATATTATGTTAAAGTAGGAAAAAGGGTTTAAAATCGCAATAAGATAGTCGTACACTAATAATTTTGAAATAATAGATATTTAAAAATTGTTTTATGTATTTATTATTTGATTATTTTACCATTAGATACATATTATTATTATAATAATGTACATAACTATTACAGAAATTATTTTTTTTATACATTTTAATCAAAAGAGTATTGGGTGATAAAAACTTTGTACCACTCTAAAATAACCAAAATGACACCCCTGAATTTGTTTTTGTAATATAAAATGATACCAAAGTCCACCAATACTATGGTTATACAAAATAATAAAAGTATATTTCTAATATTTCAGTGATTAATTTCACTATAGCATAGTACATTCAATGTTTATAGATATATAATGCTATATAATATTTATTACTTTCATTATAATAATTATTATAAATGAAACAAATACAAAAAATATACATTTTTAATTTTATAATATTAGAAAACATGTAGCTATATTTAACTTTAATTATAATTCATTACTTACACATTTTATGAAAAATACATAAAACATTTCTTTTTTTTTAATTATTTACAAAATAAAAATTTTTTAATTTATTTATTTCTTAATTTACGTTGACCCTCTAATGTTTTACAGTGTTCCCAAATATCTGTATTCAGTTCATTCTTTCCAGTACTTAAGGCAATTAATCTGCAAAATACAAAGAATTTACTTAATAAAAAATACCTAAACTTTAGTTTGAAGTTTAAATACTTACTTTGAAATCATTATAAAACGGTGTAAGTCATCAGGAGAAATATTTTTAGCATCTTCTTTTCGCATTTTTACATAATCATTTTCAATAATCTAAATAACATATAAGTGATATATATATATATATTATATTTATTACATTATAATTAAAACAATATAAGTACTATTTTGTAACATACATTTAAAATATCTTCCTTAAAATTAAAAGGAAATGTTGAGATTAATGTAATGTACTTCCTCAATTTGTCCAAAAGTAATAACTGAGAGTTTAAGTATTTATGCACTGAATCTATTGTCTCTTCAATGTTGTCGACACAAGATGGGTCTGGTGTTAACACAATATCTATATCACACTACAATATTATACACATTATTAGACATAAACAAGACAAGTACATATTAAAATCATTATAAATTAGTTAATTTACTGGTAGAAGAGATTTTCCAATAGACAATGTTAATATCGGTATTTGAGTTTCATAGTCTATTTTATAATAAGTAAAATCATATTTTATTTTTTGGTTGGTTATTATATCTTTTATAGCTTCAACATTCAATACTCCTAGAAAAAAATTATTGTGAATAAAAAAGCAATGAATAAATATAGGTATATAATATAGCAGTATGAGCTTATAAATATAAGGTAGGTACAGTAAAAAGATCTCCTTAATTTTGTGAGCTCAGTAAAAAAAATTTGTTTTTACAGAATTAAAGTATATAATATATGATTTTATTTTTAGTGGATTTCAGAAATTGTACAACTTAAATTAAGTTTAATTTTACAGGCATATCTTGCAGTCGTTCACCATTCTTCTAATAATTTCTGGTAGTTAGCATATAAGTGATTTCTAGATGAATAGCAACCCTGAAAGATTCCAGATTTTTCAGCGAGTGTTTTAAGATCTTGGTTTTGACTTATATGATATTAAAATTTGTATTCGAAATGAAGGACACAGTGGTGACAATTTTTAAAATCAGCTGTAAATAAAACTATATTATAAACTTTGATCTGTAAAAACAAATTTTGAATAGCTTTTTTTTTTTTATTGACCTTTATTAATTTAAGATCTTTTTGTTGCACCCATATATACATATGACATACCTTTACATCATATATAGATTATCAAAATATTTTATTAATCTTATTAGATAGGTATACTTTATGCAGTAGTTTTAGATAATTATTAATTTAATACAATAGGATAAATTGTTCAATCTATTATAGTAGTATTATTCTACACATATTGTAGAAGATTAAGTGTGTGGTTTAAATTTAAGTTTTTCTTTTAATATTATTTTTTATATAACACTTGTTTATTTTATATATATACAATTACGATAAACTAAACTAATAAAAAATTAATACCCTTATTATCCAATTTCCCAGGCTGTAAATCTGTTTCATCTATAACCAAATGTGTTTTATTTGAAAGCTGTAAAAATCCTTCCGTGAGTCTACCGGTTGTATAGTTTTTACTGAAATAAAATAAAATATTACTAATACATTGTCAGTTGCCAAAAAGTTAATTTAAATTATTTAATAAAAAAAATATTAGGCTTTATGAACTTACAGCCAATTTGACAAAAAAAATTCACTTAATAATAAACAACTGTTTGGGCCTTTATTAATTTAAAGTTAAGTACTTTAAAATCATCTAAATTAAGTTTAAAATGGTCATAATTATTATTTGGAATAGCCATAGGGCTTCAAAAGTTTTGTATCAAATTATTAAATATACAAATAAAATTTACCTTGGAATCATATTCATTTTGTTCATGTTATCAATTGTTAATGGTAAATATTTACTTTTGACAACCAAAAAAGATATTAGTGAATATAATTTTTGAACATAGTTTTTTCCAGTATTAATAGGAATTCCACGTACATTTAATGACAGTTTTCCAGGAACTTCATTAGACTGTCTGTTATATCTAAAAAAATAAGTTCAATATTAATAAAATTACTATTGTAATATTGTGTTATTATTATTATGATTGTATTTGAAAAAATTATTCACATTATACATACATGGTGGATATAAGATAAAATAATAAATAATCAGCAGCTAAACTATCTCCTAATAATGCTTGACTTAGTATAAACTTTAGCTCTGCATGAAGTTTTAAAGCTTCTTCCCAAATGCAATTATCTATATTCCAAATTAATAACTAATAAAATAATTATTTAAATTTTAAAATAATTTAAATAAATTTAACTCACTCATTTCAATACTTTTTTCATATAAATCTGGAAATAACTTGAGTTGAACAGTATGAATACAAAGAACTGGTACATCAGAATTGTGGTCAGTAATCATAGAATCTGCAGGCTCTGTACTATCTATATCAATTGTGTATCCGTCAATAAATCCAACAACCTCAACAATATTGTTTACTTTTAATTCGTTTGTAGATTCTACATCTTCAGGGTATATCTAAGTATGCACAAGAATTTCATCAGAACTTTTCATTATCAGGTAAATTACTAAAACTAAATTATAAATGTACCCATTAACAAAATAAAATTAATACTTACAAAAATAAGCATTTCTTTTTTGACATTATCTGGATCAAAACGAAGACGCTTTTGTGCATTTCCTTCTCTGAAAATCAACATTTAATTTTAATAATGACAACTTATAATCAAATACATTCATATTAAAAATAATAAACATACAATTCATCATTTATCTCATTATTTGAATTAACAATTTCTTTGGCCCAATCATTTAAACCAGGAATTGGCATACAAGAAATTACTTGTCTTTCCATCATATCATCTCCCAATATAATTTCTTCATTGGGCTATAAAATAAATGCATTTATAGACAAATTAAACACAACATTTCTATTAAAAATTATTGTTCTCACTTGGTTTATAACAGTGCTTTGATACTTTCCTTGACAAACTTTTGTTTCATTAGTCACTGTGTTTAAAATTGAAAAATGTTTGCAATAATATTCTGGATTTAACATATCTTGTATCATTCCTCTAAACCTCACTAAGGTTTTTAAATGTGGTGCTTTGACAGATTCAAAATAGGGCACCTAAAAAAATTCATGACTTTTGTATAGTATAAATACAAATAGGTTACCTATATATTTTAGATTAATAACATTTTAATAATAAAAATAAATAATAATTTATTTATGTAAACCATAATACATAGATAGGTACTTAAAATTGTGAATTGTAAATAAAAAAACAAATAAAACATATATGCCTACCTAATTAGTTCAAGGCAAGACATTACTTAGAAAAGATAAATATCTACAATAAAAGTTGTACCTATAATATTTTAAAAACATCCCTATTTTTGTAACAAATACACATTTTTAATCATATTGAAAAGTATTAGGTATCATTTATTATGCCAAAGTACTTATAACTAAATTATAGTATCAAATTTAGGTTATTTCAGGGGTTATTTATACATTTTTTTGATACTATAAAAATATTAGATATCTACTTAAATAAATTGAATCTAGAACAAAATGAATTACCCCACACATTGAAATACCTAAATAAAATAAATATTGAAAATAGTGGTGAAGCATGGGTAGATATACAAAACGAGTAAACCATTTTTACTTTATATTAGGTACTTATTGTTCTTCATAGGTTGAAAAAGCTTGCGAGTTGTATAAAAAGGGTTTTGTGATGAAGAAATAATAACACACTCACTGTACCTAATACTATTAAGTATAGCACTTATTACAAATTGTATAATTATTAAATTTAATCTCTTTATCTCCCTTTCCCAAATATTGACATCGGACATGGTCCCTCAAACAAAAATAAAGAGATTAAATATAATAATTATTTATGATTGACTATACCTATTAATAAAATAACAATATGTGTTATTGTTATGAGTGTGGATTCTTTTTCATAATTTGTAACAAGCAATTTGTAACAGTATAACTAGGTACAGTGAGTGTGTTATTATTTTCTTAATCACAAAACATTTTTTATACCATCCAGTCTGGAGGGACCATGTCTGATGTCAAAATTGGGGGGGGATTCTGTTCGTTTACCAAATAAATTATGTAATTTTCTTATATAATATTTGAAAACTGTAAATGTTATGCTATAAAAAATATGGATTAGTTCTTGTCTGTAACTTCTGTTTATCACATGTTTATAGTAATTGATAGCCGTTAGATATAAATAACATTGAACATTGTATTCAAACACATTAAAACACATTTTAAATAAAAAATATATTACTTATAACTTATATTAAATAGATTTTAATACCAAAAACTATAAAATACATAGATATTATACAATAATTATTTGTATTTATTAAATAGGTAGGTACATAATATTTTTATATTTGAATTACCTTTTCCCAATTTCCTGGTTCCATTAAAGTTTTCTTGCATTCGTCTGCATTTTCAATCCAAAAATCTTTCGTCCACGTATTCATATTGACTAGGACGTACAACAATACTATTTAATAATGAAAAATAAGATTATAAAGTGTAAAAGGTATCACATAGACAAGGTGTCACATACTCACACTTAATACTTAAATTCAAACGGAAAGAAACAAACGAGATAATAGAATAATAAATTCTTTCTTTTTCAGTTTTCCCTCGTTTTTCTTTGTTTGTGATCCGTATCTATTTACAATATTTACATATAACACGTCTTATCACAGACTTGTCAGAGAACATATAAATTCCCTTTCGTCATTAACCTCCCATGCTAACTATAAAAACCAATATAAATGATAATACGGGAAACTAAATGATAATGATAAAAATGATATGAACTGGCGGGCCCGCGTAAAATTCGGTACAATAATATTTTGGGAGCCTTACTCGCCAGGAAAGTATAATCATGTACGAATTTTCTCTGAGGAATAGTAATTCACTGAAATCATTTTTCTAGGAATAATATTAAGTAGGAAAGTTAATTTTTTGGAATAATATCTATACGGAATATGAATTTTCTGGAAAGTATTGTTTGGGAAAAAAATTTGACGGGGTTGGTATTAATCCGGACAGATATTACCACAGAACCGTACTTTTCAGGACAGATATTATCACAGATTACAAAATATGAATAGGTACCTCCTTATTGAAAACCTTATTAAAAACCTAATAATAAGATAAACAATTAATACATTTATTAATATTAAAACATTTTAAATGTAATTGCTTTTTGTTTTTTTTAAACTTTTTTACAGTTTTTAGTTCTTTACATCCATAGAAAAGAGATCTTTTCTGGCGACACAGCGATTAATTTCACTGGTGGTTGCCTATATAAAATGCCTTAAAATATAATCGTTTAATCTATGTTTAATATGGATAAAAAGTTAATATCATTTTAAATTTTTATCTATGGATAAGAATTAGAATTTACATAAAAAATTATAACATAGAATAATATAGCGACAGATAATAATAAAGGGTATTTTTAGCAAACACTATAAATAATTCTCCTTTTTAAAATGAGTAGAACAAATAACTCGACCCTTAATGGAATCAACTCCGTGTTTTTCAAAACCACTAATCAAATTTTGATCTAAAGTTAATTAAATTAATTAGTTAATTAGAATTCTACCCACTATTTACAACTGCAATATATAAAATACTAATTGTACAGATAATTAAAAAAAGTATCTAGTCATCTAGGTCACTTACACTTTTTCATTAGCAATAAATCAGTGAAAGAATATATCCTGGTTTATTTTACGTGTATTGCAACAATTTGAAAAAGCACACAGTTTCTTTGACATTACAAAAATTATAACTAATATGGTACACAGTATAAAAAAAACAGGTATGGTGAAGTTTATGAAAAATCAACACAAGGAATAAATCAATGCATTATGTTTACCACAAATGTATTTAAATATTTTCAGTTATCAGAATTCCCATTATATCATTTACATAATATCTAAACAATAATAATGTAATATCCACACAAGGATGTAAAGAAAGAAGAGGATAAGAGAAAATATATAAAATATACAACAATTTATTATATTTATATTCATATATTGACTCATTAAACACTTAATATTATGTAAATAGTTAAGTACTCAGATAAATTATATATACCTACTAATATCTACAATAACAATTAATAGTTCATTACAATTGAAATAGGTATGCTGCTACTATTTTCACTTTTGTTAGCACCCATCAAATTATTTTAAGGGGATGAATAGGCAACCACTAGTGAATTTGATCGCCACAGTGTTTCTGATAAATCTTACGAGATTCCCGTATTCTCATTTATAGTATTTAGTATTAGGTAACCTACCTAAATAATAATTTTATTATTTATTTGGCTAATGAGTAAAATTATATATTATATTTATGGTGCAGTAAGATAAGTAAATTTGGAACTGAAATTATTAAGTGTCATAATATAATTAATTTGTGTAAAGTTTTATTTAATGCTATACCTATTACCAACTAGAATAAATTTTGACTTAGGTAGGTACTAGAAATATTTATACCCGATGACTCCTACTTTATTCCTTTGATCCAAAAAAGTATATAGTATATACCTATCTATATAGGTACATAATATAAAAAAAGAAAAGAAAACACATTGTAAAACCAAAAAATTCCTCACTACTCTCAGAATATGAAGTCGGAATGGGTATATAATCGTAGGTATAAAGAATATAAATGGTTAGGAAATATTTAAAGAGGACTTAGAAATATTAGAATCTTATAAAAGGCTAAAAACACTAAAAATTATACAAAATACAGTAATTTGGAATGCTAAAATCTAGGTATCTAGTTATATAATATAATATAGGTACTTAATAGATACTATAGGTATATAGTTATATATATATATATTATCTACGCTAAAAATTTATTCTACTATATATTTATAATACTAACATTTCTCTACTATACATTTTTACTCGTATATTCGTAATAATTATTAAAAACCGGATTTTCGTGCAGTTAAAACCTGAAAAATGTGCAATTAAAATGTCAAAAACGTGAAAAATTTAATAATAAAATAAAATAATAATTAATAATATTATACAGCATATAAAATTTAATCTTATGGCAACATTTTATTAAAATTTACTATTATATACATTTCTAAATTTTTTTCAGTGAAATTGTGTCTTCTATCACTTAAAATGTGTTTTAATTGTGAAATCACGCGTTCAATATTAACACTATTTATTGGACATTGTTTGTAGTAGCTTACGATAAAAGGATCTTGCTTTAAATCGACGTAATTTCCATTCAATAAGAAATTGTATTGTTGTAGAATACTGTATCCGGGATTTTTTCCAAAAATTGTTTTAAATTTTTCATAGAGTATTTGTCCCTTTTTTGTTGTCAATTTGTTTAAGTACATTTCTTACTTTTTCTACTATATCTATCTGTTTTGATTATACTGTGATATTCTAATGATATTCTCTATCTGTTGATTTAAAGTTAAAATTTGTTTTTCAAGCCGTGTAATTGAATTTGGCAAATGAGATAAATGCGATCGAATAAATGGTAAATCGGATATGATAGATGATGTAGGTACTCAAAATTGTTTTTACTTTCTTGACAGACTGGGCGTCATCTTCTAGATTTGTTATTAATTATTTAAATTTACTAAAATTGTCTGAATAGGACAAAGCGGCTTTCTACCATGTTCTCCATTTCGTTATGACAGGTTCTAGATTAAGATGACAGTCCATAACATTTTTATATGCAGTTATATGGTGCGGAGCTTTTAAAAATATTTTTTTCCCATTATTTACTAACTAAATAATAATTAATAACTAATTTATTAACACTAGGAAAAATATCTTTAACTTTTTCGGCCACGCGGTTTAAGGCATGAGCAACACAAGTTATGTGAATCATATTTGAATAAAATATTTTTAATGCTCCTCCAGTTTTCAATATATATGGTACAGCGTCACTGATAAACAGCAGAATTTTGTTATGAAACGACGTGTCTTTAAAAAATTCGGTTAAACTGTCGTTGACAAATCGAGAAGCTGTTTCATAGTTAGTTTTTTGAAACTCTTTACAAGAAATGAGAAATAGATTAGGCATAATTTCCGAATGAAGTAAATCCCAACGATTAAACTACAATTAATGTACAGCCCTTTAGAATCTGTTATTTTGTCTACCATAATGTAAATGAAATTGTTAGTTACTTTTTCCCGTATTTTTGTGGGAGTGGATTTAAAACAAATGTTTAAGTAATTTTTTCGTAATGTACTTTCCTCTGGAATATTTTGATTAACGTATTTTTCCAAAAAAATTTAAATACCTACCTAGTGTCAACTGAAGTTTATTGAAAGGAATATTTGAGGCCACCAAGGCATAGCATATCTATTGAAAATTCGTTTCGGTTGGCCGAAGTTGAGATGCTTTCAATTTCAATTAATAATAATTCTACAAGATTTCGCTTGTTCTTTTTAGCAGCAGGAAATTGTTGGTGTCCGGCTAATAAAAATAAAAATTGTTTAGAATTATTGACTAAAAAAAAAAAATAACCGAAAAGTATTTTATATTAGAAAATAATATTATACCGAACTCTTTTTGAATGCAATGATTTATTTTTAATAAAAATAATTGAAATATACTATCCTATATCAAGATCGAAGGGACGATGGACCAACTTGCACCACTGATATCTGTGAAATCATTTATCCAAAAATTTTGCGTGTAACAAAAGAATAATTTTTATCTTTTTTTTTTTTTTTATATATATAATATATTTTATTGGGATCAACACCAAAATATAAAAAAAATTTAACTCGGGAAATGATTTTTTATAGGCAGGTAATGTTATAATATATTCTGAAAAAAAAAATTCCGCTAAATATTCTTTAATCGTTAAAAAATGGTTCAATAGTAATAGATTCCATAAATTCTATGGTAAAAATATGTTAAAACCTAAAGATCTGCTCTATCTAATTTTGACATATTAGTAAACATAATATTTTTCGCATATAATTATATAGGTACTCATAGCTGATATTAAATTTAATTATAAATTATAATTAATATTCTTTTGTAACAATAATATATTGCCTTATTAAATAAAAAAGGTAAAATAAGGCCTAGTGTATCTAAGGTACCTACATACGTACTTGAATTGCAATGCAATGCGAAATTCTTCCGTCTGATTTAAGTTCTGGATATTATTCAATCCAGCACTTAATTTTGGAAGAAAAATAATTCCCAATTATCGGCATTTTAAATTAATAATATGTAAGGAATAAGTGAGTACGGCTGTGTCGTGTAGACAGTATGCATGAAAAACTGCAGTTCTCTCTCGGGTCGTTACATTTCACACGGCATTTGCCGTTTTATTTATTACATCGTAGTTCAACGATAATAATAATTGATAAAATAACATAAATTACAAAATACCTATAATAATGGAACAGAGCAAAAAATATTTTCACAAAAATACGAAAACGTGCATTTTGACGAAGTTAAATTTAAAATGTGCATTTTGATGCAAACACCCTGAAACTTACAATTTCGTGCAAAATAAAACTTTGTTTGAATTAATTTACTTCACGTGATTCGAATTTATAATTTGTTTCTATATGATTAAAAGGCCGCAACACCTGCGATTTTTAAGGGGTTCTGTCTGTATAGGCCATTTTTAAGAAATATTATGAAAAATAAAAATCTAACAATTTAAAAATATTTATGTACATTTTAAAATTAATCTAAAAATAGCCCCGTACCCGTATCACTTTTATTTATTGTTGTGTAATCACGAAATTTCCACATTGGTCGAAAAGACCAATAAGCGCGACAAAATTGTGGAACTGTGGAAAGTCGGATTTACAATCTGTAAACAGATTTGAATGTGTCGGCCTGTCTTCTAGGGATCGATCGAGGCATTTTTCTTTATTATTACAGATTAAAATATAATCAATG